>BPLR01003192.1:0-13155 GCA_021605095.1 Caerostris extrusa | reverse complement strand
CAGGGGGACCTGGGTTTCGACGTAACAGGAATAAAAATTAGAGAATAAAAAGGCAGATAATAAATATTAAAATTCATTACTTTTAGTGCGTCTCACTATTTTAGTAGTGTTTAACTATATTTCCATTAAAATATAAACATTTTGATCCGAGACACTGAACACAAAAAAGTTATTATATAAAATACATAACAAAATTGTATTCACCATAGCCATCTATTCCCTAACAACTTAAAAAAGGAAATAATTGAATTATCACACATTATTCAAGTCATGTTATGTTAAATGAATAAATGAATAGATATACAACTTCATTTATTGAATTTATATATGTCCTTAAATGCAGCAGTAGTGAAGTATTTTTGGATTCGTTATTTATTACATAAAAACTATAAAATCTAATATATGTAGATGTTAAATATTTTGTTGTAGTGGCGCTGTAACGACTTCAACCCAATGAGATTCACTTGGGAGAAATGACTGGTGTTGAACACATCAACTTTTGATTTGTTGGAGTTTTGTTAGTGTGAGGAGTATTGTGTAGTACGAGGTTTTTGACTTTTACGGAAAACGTAAAGGACTATAAGTTTTTACTTAAAATCTAATTAATACTTTTGTGTGCAACAAAATCATATCATAGACTAACAGGTGGATAAAATTTATACTTTCATTTCAGTTTTAATGTTTATGTCCCTCCAATGATAAGCATCGATATTATCCTACTATTGTTAATTATGCGAAGTCATAGAATAATGTATTTCCTTGGAATATTCAGAAAAATTGAAGCCATTTTGTGAATTTTTTTACTGTTCTAATGCAGCTGGCAAACACTTCGAGAGGGATTGTCTTGGATGCCCTTAAGGCAAGCGCTGCACCGACGTTACTCACTTAGCACTACCCAGGAGGTGCGTGTAACTTGAAGATAAGCTATGAACGCGGAGTAACACTACCCCCGTAACGCTCATGTCAGACCGGGACCTACGGTTTAAAGTGAATTCGAACCACTACAAACATCCATGGCTCCGCCGGGATTCGAACCTGTGGTAAGCGCCATTTAGCCATTCAGGTCCTCCATTCTGTGATGTAGTTTAATAAAAATTTACACTCAATCTAAAGGACGTTACACAAAATAGTTTAATTTTTTTGTAGCAAAAATAATTAAGATATTTAATGTCAAAGTTTGGAGATTTTTTTATACTTTCATTAATGGGTCTGTTATAAAATTAATTCAAACAATTCGAGATGGAAATGAGGGTAAAACGCCACTTTCAAACAATATTTAGTGTATCGGGCATGTCCACTGTGTTATAGATATACCCATCGCTTATCGACTATAAACGATGGCTGCATCTATAGTACTATTCAGAAATCTAATTGCCTGCACCGTTTCAGGATCAGGCTGATGCCATATGGATCTTATTACTTGCCAAATGAAATTCATGTGGGGCCTAGCGGTAATATCATCAGATTAACTGTAAAATTCAATGCTCCTTGAAATTTCTAGAAACAAAATGGCGATGTCATTTATATATGGCCTCGAGAAATCTCGGTAGACAGAGAATGCTCGATACATCACAAGCTAAAATGGAACCGAACTATTTTTTTAGTCCGAAACTTATTACTTTGAATCGATATTGCTGTCTATGGGTCTCAATTAACATAAACTCTTTGCAAAGATTTGCAAAAATTTTGTGCAGAACGTGTGGAAAATCTACTTCTTATCTTTGATTCCATAATATGCTTAAGTAAATAACACAGAGCAGGAAGGTAAGTTGATGAAGAATTCGACAATCTCAAGCAATCATTTTCCGTAAAAGTCATACTAGGGTACCCAGTGATGAACTTTATTTATTTGACGAATAAATAGCCTGATCTAATAATTTAAAATACCTAGGTCCGATAATTGATAATAAACTCCTTTTTTGCAATATCAAAGAAAAATGCTGCAATAAATTTTACCTAAGTCTTCCCCTTCTCAATAGATAATCCAAACTTACTCTCCCCAATAAAGTTTTCATCTTCAACTAAATTATAAAAGCTTATTCTCACTGCTCACATATGGGGCATTGCTGTTAAATTCAATAGGAACAAAGTGTAAATCCTTCAAAATAAATTTCTCAAAGATCAATATTTTTCTCTCTCGAAAACCAGTTTTAATAATTTTAAATACGTGAAATTGATACAACTTGTAATTCCTTTCTATTAATTTTGATTAAAAAAATTTTTTTGTACATCACTGGCCCTCACTCTCCATCAATGTATATCCCAATCAGCCCATCAATAGTTGATAAAAAGAGGATACTACCATTCGGGAAGACTTTCAGCAACATCTGCTCTCATTTGCATGGCGTGTGCTAGAAAACCGAAAAATTAAATGCGAAAACTAATGCACCGACGTTACTCACTTAGCACCGACGGTGCATTAGTTTGCCTGACTCGTGCCGCAAGCCTGACTCGTGGCTCAGTGGCAACGTGAGCCTCTACTGAACATTAGGCTAAGGTACAATCCATTGCCGGCATTGGTGTAGACCAGGAATGGGCAAACTTTTTTCCGGTCGCGGGCCAAAAATCGGAAAAAAAGTTTGGCGGGCCAATAATTTTTCAATTTTTCAATTCAGTATTACGATTTAAATATGTTAATGAGATGAATGGAATTGCGATTTCATTTCTAAAAGTTCCTTATATTCAGTTTCGAAATGAGATGTACTGATTCTAAGAAACGAGACTAAATGCTCATCTTCTGAAAAAAATTCTTTCTAAGGTTCATAGTTGAAAACACTTGCTCACATATATAAGATGAAGTAAACATAGCACAGATTTTCAGGGCGAGAGATATTAAATTTGGGAAACTTACTTTCGATAATGATTTGTAAAACTTTGGCATATTTAGGAACAACTGCTTGAGATGATTGCTAGATTGCAACTCAATTAATTCAACCTGCAAATCTGACCTCACTGCTTCACAATTTAAGTTGAAAGACATGGTAAAAATATTCATTTTTGTTTGAATGGCACTGAAATCTTGAAATCTGCATTGGAACTCAAAATGCAGTTTTTTCAAGCCATCTTCATAATTCTTAAGTTTCTCTTCATTTACTGAGGGTATTGAATTTAACCTCGGGAAATGAGACAAATCGTTCTTAGCTAGCTGCCCAGGAAAACAGATTAAGTTTTAGTTTAAAAGTTGTTTTATTTTTAGTCGATTTATGTTTTGTAGAACAAAAACAGAGATAGTAAAAAGATCAACAGTCCTTTGAAAATAAGTAAGAAAAAATAATTTTTAATCAAAGTAGAAAAGGAGATGGATATATAATATATAAATACATATTTCTTATAATTTACCTCGGACCGGCAAATTAAAATTCTATCCGTGGGCCGGATAGAATCTTCCGGCGGGCCGTAGTTTGCCCATCCCTGTTGTAGACACTGTTTCAAAAAACGATGAGATTCGATGGCGTTTGTGATGTTCAGCATCTTGCCTCGGGAGTCGGACTGCCTAGTAGGAGTTATCTTGTTTTTCTTCCATACGATACGCAAATGTGGGGTAGTAGATCCCCTTACTTCAGCGACACGTCATAACCTCCATCCACAGGTGCTCCAGGCACTTCTCTCCTACCATAAATAGACACAGTCCGCCCTTCCCTGTAGGACACTGAGAATTAGTCACAACCTTCCACCCACAGGTGCTACATTCACATCGCAACAGAATTCAAGAATTGCTGCCCCCAGATGATTTGAACTTAGCTCCATCCATAAATAAAATATAAATATATTTAAGTTGTCTTATTGACATATTTTTTTAAAACCTTCTCCTCCTTAATTAGGACACATGAGAATTAAATCACAACAACAACAACAGAGAACATTTAACCTAACTGTCGAAGTCAAAACCGGAAAAAAAAAAAAAAAAAAAAAAAAAAAAATGTAAACGAATGTATGTAAAATAATTTTCATTATTTGAAACAAATTTGAATTTTCAAAATAAATTTTGAATTAAATCCACAATTATATAAATGGCAAATTAGACACTTATTAAAGTGATTTTTGTCTAAAATTACTATATTATATTAAAAAAAAAAAAAAAAAAAAAAAAAAAATTCAAGTCATATGGTATTACAAAATCAAAATAAACTTCGATTTCTCTAAGTTGTAGTATTTCTTGCAAAGCTGAAACAATTTGTAAATCAGTAGAAGGATATATAAATTAAAAAAGAATTGATATTAAACAGAAAAGAAGCAATTAAAAATATACAAAAAGTTAAGAAGTTTATTACCCGTTTATCAATAAGAAGTTATTAATAAACGGGTTATGATAATTAATAAAATTCTAATTTATTCGAAATCCAATAGAAATAAATTAAAATCTTTTCAAAATATAAACATCTTATATCTCACTTTAAACTTCAGAAATGAAAATTTCTATATAATATATCGAAGAAATTCTAAAAGTTTATTTTTCTTTAGAAATGTTTTTGAAAATTATTTCTTATTTTGTAACTTTTTATAGCTTATATTTTATAAATTTTTTTAACTTGCTACCACAGGCTTCAAGTTCGAATCCTGGTGGTGGCCTGGATGTTATGATTTGGAATCCACATTAACCTATAAATCCCGGTCTAATTTGCTTAAAGTGTGCACAAAAGGACCGTAGAGCCACAAACCAAACCATTCCTTCATTATTTTGTTGTTGTACTTTTGAAAACATGCAATAAAATTTTGTGACACTGAAAGTAAAACTCGTTTCATAAAATTTCGAAGTTTATTACCCGTTTATCAATAAGAAGTTATTAATAAACGGGTTATGATAATTAATAAAATTCTAATTTCTTCGAAATCCAATAGAAATAAATTAAAATCTTTTCAAAATATAAACATCTTATATCTCACTTTAAACTTCAGAAATGAAATTTTATTTCTATATAATATATTGAAGAAATTCTAAAAATTTATTTTTCTTTGAGAAATGTTTTTGAAAATTATTTCTTATTTTTGTAACTTTTTATAGCTTATATTTTATAAATTTTTTTAACTTGCTACCACAGGCTTCAAGTTCGAATCCTGGTGGTGGCATGGATGTTATGATTTGGAATCCACATTAACCTATAAATCCCGGTCTAATTTGCTTAAAGTGTGCACAAAAGGACCGTAGAGCCACAAACCAAACCATTGCTTCATTATTTTGTTGTTGTACTTTTGAAAACATGCAATAAAATTTTGTGATACTGAAAGTAAAACTCGTTTCATAAAATTCCATTCCAAAAAATAAGTCTTCCATGAATTCCTTTTTTACTTGACTGAAAGTAAAAACTTTGCCTTAGCCTTTACCATCCAATAATCTATCCCCTGACCAATACTGAACCTAGATTCTATAGGAATATTAGAAGAGTTGAATGTTTGATCTATAACGACGCGAACTTAACATTCAATAAGAATTTATTTCCAGATCTTGATAGAATATATTGATTTGAATTGCCAGTTCTAAATATTCAGAAATCAAAATTTTAATTTTATCATACAAAATTACATAATAATGTTTTGTGATTTTACATGGGAAATTAAAGAAGTAGCTTGCTTATAGCAATTTATATTCCTCCAAAAATTAAAAGTAGCCAAAAAGTAGCATTTTACCCAATTAGAAATTTTCTAGTTTTCCAATCTGGCGACATTCCCCTTGTACTAAAATTTTTCACAAAGTAAAGAATTTATATTTTCTTTTGCTTCGTGAAATAGCCATCCTGAAGAGGGGGAAAAATATCAAACAACTAATAAAGTGTCCCTATCGAAGTTTCATATTCACTATATTGTCATTTCTTCTAGCGTTTTATTTTTCATTAAGCAATATTTGATAGATAAAAATTGTTTTTCCATTTTTTTTTTTTTTTAAATCGTTTAGTTTGTTTGATACTAACAAATACAGAAGTATTAATGAAATTTCAAATTCAATCAGAGTAAAAAAAACTTATCAACTTTATGTGTGCTCCTTCAAGAGATACTATGGAAAATATTTTTATTGCGCCCGAGTGTAGTTTTTTTTATTATTTATTTTTTAATTTATTTATTCAAACAACTTATATCTTTTCACCTTTAATCATATTAAAAAGCTCAAATTAAAAACACTTTATCAGTAAAACCTTCTTGCGTCCGCCCTTCGAACAGTGGCCTGATGGACAACTGGCTTGCACTCTGACCTTTGGTACCACAGCCTTCAGGTTCGAATTCAGGCTGTGGCATGGATGTTTGTGCGTGGTTCGGAATACACGTTGAACTCTATATCTCGGTCTAATTAGCCCAAAGTGTGCATAAAATGACCGTAGAGCGATAAAACCAAGACATTAGAACAATTTTAGTCCATTGCATTGTAGTGATTTAGAATATTCGAAAATTTTACGAATTAAACGGGAAGATGAATGTTCTATAAATCAGTATAATTCATGACTTGGGACGTTTCATCGATATAGTACTACATTCATCATCATTGCTGCAAAAGCCCGATGGTGGGCAAACGTCGTCTGTCTACTGGCAGAATTCGAAACAGGAGATATTTTCTTTTTATAGGGTTGGATTGTCAACCCAATGCTCTACAGTCATATTTGATCTGGACTTAAGGCTTAAAGTTCCGATGAAACCGCACTTTGAAACCTGCGGCACCGAGCGCCAGACACTCGGCCATCAGGCACCCATACTACTACATTAAATGCTTATGTTATATTGTTTTATTCATATAATAAGTTTTTATAAATATAATATGAACATAATTATCAGATTAATTCGTAGTCTGTTACATTCAATAAACAAAATAACAGTCCTGACAGTATATTGTAAGTTTGGAGATAACGAATAAGAATAGACAATTCCTTAAATCCGCAAAAATTATTTTTCAGCCTTTTAAGATTCAAAGCGAATAATTTTCAACGAATATTTGAAGAGGGCTAAAATAATTACAGATATATAATGTATATAGTTTATTGAACAGTTTGTAGGCCGAGCTGTGAGGAAAAATATCTTGTATTGGTCAATAAGAAAGTTATTTTTCAAGAATGCAAATTATCAGTGTCAATTTATTCCTCTTAATTACTTGATAAAACCGATAGGGTTTCATTCATATCGATTCACAATTATCCTGTTTATCAGACCTGGCACACTCGGTTGTCGTCCTACATCTGTCAAGAAGAAATGGCTGTGAAGAAGGAGATTTTATTTAAATAAAAAGTGAGTGCCGAGCAAGTAAATCCTTTAATCCAAAGTTTGGTATCCTATAATACAGAGTTGACCGAACTTTTTCGCGAAAGGGTAACATTGACTCCTGCACTAAGTCTTAAGGACGAAGATCTAGCTAACTCATCGTACCAACATACTGTAATTTTGAATTATGTGCAAATTTCCGCTCACATTTTCTGTTTGCACTTACGACAAAATGTCAAGGACATGTCATTGTGGCAGAGATATCATTGTGCGCTACAGTAATACAACGTCATATTCTGGTGAGCGGCGAAATCACGCAAAAATGTCGAATATAGTTAGTTAGTCGAAGTACACATTGCCATTTTGCAGTAAGTAGTAGAGCTAGAGCATGTTCTGGAAAAATTCTGCTTAGTGATCGCTGGTCTGGAAAATTTGAGTATTCTCGAATATGTTCCGAGGACGCATGGTATAAATACGGACGGCAACACCTTCGGAGACAACAGTCCCAAATTTTGACAAGTGTATTATTTTGATTTGAAGTTACATGTCGTGTAGATTTGTGTAAACATGGTAAAGAAAAGAAAGATAGATAGTAAGTGCAGAACATTTAAAGAACATTAATGATCAATACTCCGGTGTTGAATCAAGTATTGATGCAATGTGAATATTTGCAATGAAACAATATCAGTCCCTAAAAATACATAAAACATTAAAAAGACTAAACTGCTTAGAATTGCTCCAAATTTACAGATAACCCATGGTTAAAAAATATGAATTTTTGAAACATAATTTTGAAATCTCAGCAATCGTTGTTTAAGGAAGTAAATGCTGCAAAAAGAATCAGCAACTCGTATCATTTTCTACTTGGCTCATTCAATAGTGAAACATGAGAAACTATTTACTGACGGTGAATTAATCAAGAATTACATGATTGCAACAGCAGAGGAAATGAGTCTAGAAAATAGTAATTTATTTAAAAACATCAGTTTATCATCAAACATTTTAGCTGGAAGAGTAGATGATATTACTGAAAATATATTAACTCTATTGCCTGACTAAAATCGACACTTAGAGAGGTCCTTTCGGTGCTGGATTAATCAACAGATATTTTAGATATTGTTCAGATGTTACTTTTTATTCGAGAGAGGGATAAAAATTATGAAATGTAAGAAGAGCTTTTTGACGTTAATAGCATTTGCAGCACGATACCAGCGGAAGATTTTTTTAAAGGAGTTGAAAATGTTGTTCAGAAAAACAATGAAAGCGTTATTATTATTCAAGGAAATAATAATAATTATCATTAAAACGAAATAATAATTATTATTCAATGAAAAAAACTTAATGTGTATCACTATTGATGATGGTAAAAACATGTGTGGAAAATATAAAGATATCGTATTAAATCCTCGTATCAAAAACCATAGTAAATGCAGTTGGTTCAGAACTATTAATCGTACATTGCATCATTCATAAACATTTTTTTTTTTTTTTTTTTTTTTTTTTTTTTTTTTTTTTTTGCGCAAAAGGTTTGGAAATGTTATAAGTTTTAAATTCAGTTGCTATATGTCAGCTGTTAATTATATCAGATCACATGCACTCGATCATCGCCAATTCCGAGAATTTATTGAAAAAATTAGAAAAAAAGCACTTTTATATTATACGAGAGTATGCTTGCTTAGCTGCGAAGAAACTAACTCGTTTTTTATCTCGGAGCAATAAAAGAAATTGTTTTAAATGTAAAGAAACGTCCTCTGGATAAGTTACAAAACAAAACATACTTATAATTTTATAAAGATTTAACTAAATATATGAATGACCTTAATTTAAGAATACAAGGAGTAAGCTAGCTTCTACCTGGTTAATACATTATATTAATTAAGTCCTTTGAAGAAAAATTATTTTGTTTCAATACAAGTTGACCGAAAAATTGAAAATTTTTATGTTTCACACATTTTTAACATGACAGCAAACTGAGACTGCCAGCATAAGTAGATTTTTGCAATTGTCGCTTTGGGTGCTTTAAAAATACATTTTAAGTCTCGTTTTCAGATTATGATGCAACTGCAAACGATATCAAGATTTTTTAAATCCTTTTAACACCAACATAGAAACTCTTCATCCCCACCCCCTCCGAACTTATTTATTTGCAGTATAGAGACTGCAACTGTAAATATATTTGCAAAGAAAAATATTTAAACTCATTATTACTCAAATTTTATGAGTCTCCCACTGATCAATTGCATATATTTGCTCGAGATTTTTTTTTCCGCTTTTGGAATTACTTATCTGTGCTAAAAACTTTCTCTAAAATGAAATATATAAAAAAAATATTTACAGTTCCAAGTTACTGATGAGAAATTGAAGTCATTGATGATAATTTCCACAAACAAATTGCAAACAATTGTCAGTGGAAAGTTAAAATACATAAATCTCAGTAATCATAATTATAAAGTTTAATTTCATTATGTTAATTACCTGTGCACTTCACTTATGGTTCAGACAAATTTCATGTCATTAAAAGCCGTTTAAATGTTCAATTTCAACATATAGTTGTTGTGTTTCTTATTTGGTCGTTACATAAAACATTTGTATTTGTAGTACATTGTAAAATTTGACAATGTAATTAAAAAGAAACAGTGGCAGTCCGGATTGTTGGTATTTGCAGACCATAGTTTGGAGACCCTAGTTATAATACATAAGAAATTAGCAAATTGAACATGAATTGACGGAATTGTTTGAATATAAAGGTTGTTATAATATACTTTTAAAAGTTTAAATATATACTTTTAAAAGTAATAAAGGTTTATAGCAAAAGTTATTTAAAAAAAAAAAAAAGATTTAAAAGGTATATTATGTTATTCATCATCTTACATTTATAAGACATAACTCTTTAAGATATTTTGGAAAATTTTAAAGGTAAGAAGAAACTGATTTTGAAGAACAATTTAAATTTCGCATTCGACTTATCACTTATTTCGTATTTCAAATTTTTATAGATTGTTTTTCATATTTTAACTTCACATCCTATTTTAAAACTTTCTTCGAGATTCTATTTTTAAAATCGATTTGTACCCACACAGTCTGGAACCTTTTTTTCATCGTAAAAGTTTTATCACAATTGTCTTCACTTTTTATTCTGCTGGCTTAAGAAATTTTGTCTCTTAATTTTTAGTTGTTTGAATTGATCTAATGGCGCTTCTTGCATATTCGGATAAATGATTTTCCAATAACAAATACAATTTGTTAGAACCAATTCATAAAATTATTAGATTTTTTCATATTTTGATTTTTAAACGTTTAACATTTTTATTTCCAATGGCAGATTATGAACAGTTACAGCAAAAAAGAACAACCAAAAAAAAAAAAAAATATCAGATAATACAACAAAAACAGAGTTCATTAATCTAACAAAATGCCAAGTTGTAGATCTCATTGTTGAATAAAAGATGTCGAGTGCCTGAACGCGAAGCGTTCATTTACTCAATGGTATGTGAAGGCAGTAGGAAAGAAAGTCATGATAAATAGATAATAGTAATCGTATGATGAGAGAAAAAAAGAAGAAAGTAAGAAAAATGTAAATCATCGGTATGGAAACGTAACAAGAAATTTATGATCAGTAAAATATGCGTTGAAGTAAAATATCTAAAAAGCGATAAGTGAGCAGGAAATTATGGTGGTTTGAGGCTTCGATTCCATTTAGAAGTAGAGAAAGGATACTTGTATTTTCCATTCAATTGCGTAAATATAGTTTGTGCCTTGATGAGAGGATTTTCGTGAGTAGCAATGGTATTGAAGAAATTTCTAGAAAGTTTAGTAATAGTCAATAGAGTCAATTTTTAAATCTTGATGAATTGTAGAGTTGCGGACAAACCAGGGTGCTCCAGTGATAATACGAAAAGTTTGTTTTGAATAATTTGTACAGATTTCTTGTTAGATTGTGCAGCTAGACCCCAGATTGGGGCAGCATAGGTAAGGATAGGCCTGAGAACTTGTTTGTAGAGAAAAGAAGTTTGTTTGACAAAGTTAATTTAGAAAAATTTATTAATGAGTGGTAGAGTGAGATAAAAATTTTTCCAACATTTTTCTTTGATTTTTGAATATGAGCTCGAAACGTAAGTTTATTGTCTATAATTAAGCCGAGATATTTAATATTAGTCGCCCATTCAATTTGTTGATCAAAAAGGGAGAGATTAATATATGGTTGTCTGGCGTGTCCTTTTCGGAAAATGATAGCTTGAGATTTAGAGACATTAATTGCGATGCGCCATTTAGTTAGCCAATCCTCTAGGATATTCAGAAAATTTTGAAGAGTATTGATGACATAAAAAATAGAAGCACGTTGGGCAAGAGCAGCAGAATCGTCAGCAAATAGGGTAAAGTGGAAATGTTAGTGCACGGAGGAAAGTCATAGGTAAAGATATTGTAGAGAATAGGACTTAGCACGCTTCCTTGAGGGTACCAGCACAAATAAGACCGATTTTGGAGAATTCATTATGAAGTCGAACTTGAAGGTTCTATTTTTAAAAGATAATTTGTAATGATAAATGTGATCCAAGTTGGAAATTGAAGTTTGATCATTTTTGTAGATCAAGTCCATTGTGCCACAGTCGATCGAAAACTTTTTGACATCTAGAAAGACACCTCCTGTAAAAATTTATAGTTATATCCTTCAGTGATGATATTGGTGACACGTAGAAGTTGATGACAAGTTGAGTGATGTTGACGGAATCCAAATTGTTCTGCTGGAATTATGGAATTTTTATCGCAAAAAGAATTAATATGTCTCACTAAGAGTTTTTCAGTAAAGTTTTCCTACGCTAAGGAGACTGATGGGCCATTAATTTTGAAGGAAATTTCTATCTAGCCGGGTGGGGAACATGATGATGTTGCTTTTTCAGATAGGAGGGAAGTTGTGATATTTAGTACAGCTGTTGTAGATTTTGCAAGATGAGTAATGGTAAGGAAACACATTAACGTCTTTTGTTTGGAATGCTGTCGAGTCCAGAAGCTTTCGAATGTTGAGGATTCTTGATTAAGTCACTATGTCAGATGGAGAGAAAAAGACATGGGTGTTATGATAATTTTGATGATCAGCTAGAAAAGGAGAGTTACTGCATCTCAACATGCTCAATTTGAGTAATCGCAAGGCTCAGTGTTTTCTAGAAAGGAGAGTTCAGGTTTTCCGGCAAAAGAGTTCCTTTATCAGAAGATGAGAATATAAGATCCTGAGGATCCAACCAAAGTGGAGGACTAGGGATATGTGGTAAAATGTTTGTTAATTTTGAAGAGAGAATTATCTTCTGATTTAAGCTCCAATAAAAGAATCTCAGATTCCATCTGTCATGCATTAATTTGTGAATCATTTGCTTCTTATTTCTTTTTGAAGCTTGTT
This sequence comes from Caerostris extrusa, assembly GCA_021605095.1. Lineage (NCBI taxonomy): Eukaryota > Metazoa > Arthropoda > Arachnida > Araneae > Araneidae > Caerostris > Caerostris extrusa. The sequence goes on along the minus strand of BPLR01003192.1, from coordinate 584 downwards.
GATCGGGATCGCTTCTTGAACGGAGGAAACCTGGTATCTTGCCATACTACGAATTCTGCTCCGCAATTTTTAGAGGTGATTTCAGTAGGAAGTTTTTGGTGAAAGCTGGTGTACTGAGCGCCCTTTAGATTTGCTAGCGGGGGTGATAGTAGCAAGTAACAGCATAGTTAGAGCTTTATCAATTATTTTGACAATATCTTGAATATTGAGAGATGACTGGATTACCAGGAATGCTTTGAGAGAAGGGCTCAGTAAAAAATATTCCACTCTGGTAGTTGTGATTATGCTATTGAGGAAGGGCGTAAATGAATTATGAGAGACTTCAACTTTCACAGGGTTATGATCACTGGAAAGATCGTTGATAGAAGAAGCTTAGGCCCGGCGTTTAAATTTTTAAGAGATTACTGTCAAGGTACTATTGCAAAGATCTGTGAAGACTTAAGAAAATATATTGGGATCGTGGGAGCAATAACATTGAATGCATTAAGATTTGTCCAATCGAAGAGAATAGAACCATTTATGATGCTGCGTCCATTATTCATGCAGGATGCTTGGAATTAGAGGAGTCACCAAACAATACGTAG
>BPLR01003191.1:0-133700 GCA_021605095.1 Caerostris extrusa | reverse complement strand
GTTTAATACCCCTTTATCAATTAGTTAACTAAGGCAACAAAGCACCATTATATCCATGTTTATATAACATGGAGGTCTTCCAAGCGCCACTAGAGCATATGTAGCAAATTCAGCATTACCCAATGTGCAATCCTGCAACATTCAGTCAGAGTTTTATAATCTGTAACAATGTTCAGGAAGGATTCATCATTTTCTCCTCCTGCGCGAGCCCAAAAAGAGCTTTCCATCTTACAGATTTATGGTCCTTGTCTTCTTATAGATATTGAAATATTTGGTACGGTATCGAATCAAGCTTCTTTATTTTGGCTGCTCTATAAAGCATATATATTATGTATGTACATATAAAGAGATAATAAGTGTATGAAATATATTAGTTTATAGGTTATTTTTATTGTTGCATATGTTTTTCAAAGATTTTGATAGGTAATAATGATTTAATATCTACCATTACTTAACAATATATCTATATTAATAAACATACATAAATAAATAATAAATATTTATAAATCAATAATAATCGTATATAAATTAATATATATAATATAAAGAGATATAGAGATAGTTCTTAATATTTTTCATTAGCGTTATGTACTTGTTCGAGAAATAAAAAGGAATTGACACTACATAGTAGTTTAACTATTACGATGTGCTTTGGGTGAAAGACGTGTTTTATCTAAAGCCAACTCTGTGAAGGCTATCTTATAAAGTGCTCAAATTATGAGTCCAATGACCTCCTCATAAAACACTCTGGTTAACGCAGAATGTGCTACATATCTATCACTGACTGGCAAAAGACTCTTGTCTAATTGCCAGACATTAGCTAATTGCTGCCACGAGCTCACCACGATAAATTCTTTTCTTGGAAATTTTTGCCCGATCCACCAGTTAAACTTTAGTGTTCAATTTATGACGTTTATTCTTTAGTGCTTAATTTATAAGGTTCTGAATTTATGATGTTTATTCTTTAGTGCTTAATTTATGATGTTTATTCTTTAGTGTTCAATTTATAATGATTCTTTAGTTCAATTTAAGAAGTTTTATGACATTTTTTGGTGTTCAATTCTTTAGTGTTCAATTTATGATGTTCTGAATTTATTCTTTAGTGCAATTAATTTCATTCGATGTTTTATTCTTCAGTGCTTAATTTATGATGTTCTGAATTTATAATGTTTTATTCATTTGGTGTTCAATTTATGTTCTGTATGAATTTATGAATTTATGATGTTTATTCTTTAGGGTTCGTACTGCAACATTTAAAGTGTTCTGAATTTATGATATTTCTTCTTTAATGTTCAATTTCTGATGATTATGATGTTTATTCTTTAGTGTTCGTACACATAACATTCATGGTGTTCTGAATTTATGATATTTCTTATTTAGTGTTCAATTTATGATGTGTCTATGATGTTTATTCTTTACAGTGCAATTTATGATGTTTATGATTTTAAGATATTCAATTACAAACTGTATAAATTTGTGATGTATAATGAAATAGTTTTCTATTTTCAAAAAGAAATGTACATATTTGTGGAATAATTTTATTAAATTATTTATGTACGAACCCTTAAATAATAAAAATTAAAAAAAAAATAAGAAAGAAAAATTATTTAAATACGAAATAAACTTTTGCCCTTCTCGGTTAACGCTGCTTTTAAATTAATCTTACAATTAAAAAATGGCTACTTAAAAATAGTCAGAAATTGAAATGAAGTACTATAAGGTTCTTTTGGTTTGCCAAAAAGAATATATATGTTCGAAAAGGAGAGGAAATAATCCTTATTAAGATGGGAGTAAAAAATAAGGGAGAGGCAGGCAGACGATGAAAAGACAACATAACCCCACACATGCAGGCTTGCAGTGCAAAAAGATAATTGTTTTTGCATTTTATGTAATAGAACAATCTAATTCTTTCCCAAAAAAAATGTTTCATTCTTTTATTTTTTTTTTTTTCAAAAAATGGATTCTCATATAATTTTTTTTTTTTTCTTAAAAATTCTTTTCATTTTTCGCTATTGTGTATTTAATAAAGATACTAATAAGAAAAGAGAATAATGTAATGAAAAACATTCTTAGTTATATCTTTTTTTTTATATTTTTAATTCCACATCTTTTTTTTTTTTTCTTCTTATTCTACCGGAATAATAATTCTTCTTCTTCTTCTTCTGGGTCGTAGGAATTATTTTTCATCATTTCCCTATTAGTTTTTTTATCCCTCTCGCATCAAATAGATAGGAAAAAAAAAAAAAAAATTCCGGCATCTGATTCGAAATAATTAAGAAGTAGCATTTTTTTATAGCCTTTCATTAGTAGATGATGAAATCAAATTCGTTGCTTGTTAAGCTGAAAATTGCAGGAGTAATAACTGTGTGTAAGTGTGTTCCCGAGTCAAAAGCAAAATAAAGTTGATAAGACTTTTATAATGAGGGTGAACAAATTAATTATGCGAATGGAATGAAAAATGAAAGATAAAGCTGATTTATTATTTTAATTTAGAAAATTAATTTGCTCCGGCCTTAGAAAAAATGTAACAGCGCGAAAGGAGAATTTTATCGAGATGATATTTGCTTTTGATTTTCGCTATTGCTATGTTTAATTTAAATGAGGTTTTTAGTTGTTTTCGCAAAACTTAAATCATTAGGAATTCTTTAATTATTTAATAAATTTGTTGATGAATTCTGTTTTAAACTTCAAAAAAGAAATTTGTTTTCAAAGCAAATCATTTTGTTTTCCCAACTTTCATTTTTAATGAAATATTTAAATTCATTAGCTTGATGAAATGTATCAATTGCATATGCATAAAAGGAATTCGACTTTGTTAGCTTTGACCAAATAATAAATCAAAGATAAATGTGCAATGAAATATTTTACAATTGGCTGTATTTTAATAAAATGAAAATTTTAATTAACAGTAACAAAGTAAAAGTTTACAAAAATTCGTGGAATATACAGCATTGACTAATGACGATAGTACAATAATTAAATCTTTTATAAAATCAGTTTTCTAATTAATGTAACATTCAGTAACATTTTATTTTAGATAATTAAAAATTATGTATTTTTAAAATATATCTAATTAATTGGTTTGACTTGACACTCTACGGTCATTTTTGCACACTTTTGGTTAATTAGCCCGGGATCTACAGTTTAACGTGAATTCCGAACCACTAGCAAATTTCGATGCCACTGCCAGGATTCGAACCTCAAGTCTGTGGTCATAGGGCAGAAAGCTAGCCAATTGGCCACCAGGCCGGCCCCGTAGTTAGAAGTCTGTCGTGACTCTGTGACGCTGACTTTTTACGGGGTAGGGTTGCCAGCCCTACGCCCAGCGCTCTACAGTCATATAAGACCGGGACCTATGGCTTAAAGTGGATTCCGAACCTCTAACAAACATCCATGTCACAGCCAGAATTCGAACGTGAAGTACCAATGGCCAGAGCGCTAGCCAAATTGGCTGTCAGGCCGCCTTTGATTAATTGAGTTATATGATTTTTATAGAAGAACAAAAGACTAAATACATCAACAAACTGGAGAAAGGAAGACCTTACAGAATAAAGAAAAATTGAAGGATAGCCATGTAAGTAATTTTAAATTCCCTTTCTAGTAAACAAAGAACTACTACAATGGGAGGCAGAATAAACAATTTAAATCTGTTCTATGATCCAATTTCAGAGCTATGAGGTCATAAATTAACCACTTTTGATTTTCTAACACATCCACTTACGAAATTCCAACACATGTTGGCTCAATAATGATCTCTTCCAACAATGTTGGTGCACAAATCTTATTTCACTGTGTTGAACGAGAAATTGTTGAACGGCAAAAATAATGCTCACAAAACTGCGCATAATTTTTGTCATTTGATTTAATAACAACTATAAAATAGTGGAACTACTTATATATATGTTTTATAATTCTGAACTATTTTTAAGTAGCCATTTTTTAATTGTAAAATCAATTTTTTAAGCAGCTTTAACTGAGAAGGGCAAAGTTTATTTTCGTATTTAAAATAATTTTTTCTTCTTATTATTTTACAAAAATTTTCAGTATTTAAGGGTACATAAGTAATTTAATACAGTTTTTCCATAAATATGTACTTTTTTTTTGAAAGTAGAAAACCATTTCATTATGCATTACAAATTTATTCAGTTTATAATTTAACTTAAATTGAAAATCTTAAACTCATAAACATCATAAATTGAGCATCATAAATTGAACACTAAAGAACTAAACATCAAATAAATTTAGAAAACATCATAAATTGAATACTAAAGAATTAAACATCATAAATTGAACACTAAAGAATAAGCATCATAAACATCATAAATTGAACACTAAAGAATAAGCATCTTAAACATCATAAATTGTCACTTTAAAGAATAAGCATCATAAACATCATAAATTGAACACAAAGAATTCTTAAACATCATAAATTGAACACTAAGGAATAAACATCATAAACTGAACACTTAAGAATAAGCGTTAAAATCATAAATTTAGAACTTAAAAATTTAACACAATGAAACATCATAATTGAACACTAAAGAACAAGAGTAAAAAACATTTTAAATTTAGAACATCATACAACAAAAAGAATAAACATCATAAATTAAACACTAAAGAATAAACATCATAAATTGAACACTAAAGAATAAGTGTTAAAAACATCTTAAATTTAGAACATTATACTTTGAACTCTAAAGAATAAACATCATAAAGTCAACACTAAAGAATAAAATTCAAATTTGTAAATAACTACTTTTTCTAAGTCAAAAAAAAAAATCGAAATAATAAATTATTGTTTTAAATCTCCCAGGGTTTTATTTACATTAAGAAAGAACTAAATTGAAATTCTATACAAAATTTAATTTAAATATTTTGATAAATGTATGTATTACCTCTCACTTGCTTCTTGTTTGGCTGTATAAAGCCAAAAAAATGGAAAATTTTTTTTTTTTTTCTTAACTTTATTTTCAAACTATTATCGAAAACTACTTATTTTGATTTAACTTCATCCTGTTTATAAGAAGTTTAGTTTGTATATTTCTCGATTGTCTCGGTTTGCAAATGTCTATTAAAAATTTGTCACTTTCTCAGATATACTGATATCCTAAGCAAGTATATCTCATATTGAAAATAAAGTAAAAAAAAGAAAGAAAAATAAATTTATATTGATATCTTCTTGATACAAATAGTAGAAAAAAACGAACAAAAACAATCTTTAAAATGTTTTCAAAATTCACGAAAGCATTATTAATAGAAAATATGTTTTTCTCATCGATTATTTTATTAAAAAAAAAAAAAAAAAAAAAAATGAATGGTTTTCATGAAAACAACATTGAGTAAAATGTATTGTCTGATTATTCTTTTTGCACGATACCTGCTCATATATTTGCATTTATATTGCATTAAAAAACACTATGAAAAGTTTAAATTTCAATTCCAAACTGGTTTTTATCTATCATGTTTTAATTTTTTACCGTTTTTATTTTCTTTTGTATGTTCAAAAACTATCTGTTTTACCTATTGCATTTAATATAAAATTATTTCTTTTAAAAATCAAATAGTCTGTTCTTAAAAAAATCATTTTGCACGTTAAAAACAAATTTTAAACAAAAATATTTTTTCCTTTTAAAATCGTTTTCCAAACGATTACATCTAGTATAAATAATTTTTATTTCTCAACAAAAATAAAAATTCTAATTTTAAAGGTCGAGTTACAAAAATATAAAAATATATATAAAAAAAATATAAAAAATATAAAATGATAAATATTTATATAAATATAAAAAAAAAGACAAAATTGAAAAGAAAAAAAAAATAAAAAAAATGGAGGATATCAATAAATAACACTTTTAAATGATGTTATATTTAAATCAATTGATGTATCGTTTTCAAAAGCATTGAAAATTTTATTTAAACATTTTTCTTTTAAACTAAATTATTATTTAAATAAAATTTTCGATAAAGCACTTTATCTGAATAAATCCTTAACTTTAAATTTAATTCGTCATGTTTGATCAAGATAAATAAAACTCTTCTGTTTTTACTAACAACTATAGTTTATCGTCTTTTATATGTATCTTTATAATGTCTTTTATAAGTTAACCGTAACAGAGTCCAAAAAAAAAAAAAAATTTCCAAATAATAAATTATTGTTTTAAATCTCATCATGTTTTATTTACATTAAAGAATGTACTAAATTGAAATTTATACAAATTTAATTTAAATATTTTAATGAGGATAAATATATCTATTACTTCTCAGTTGCTCCTTGTTTGGCTGCCTAAAGCCAAAAATGGAGCCAAATTTTTTTTTTTTTAACTTTATTTTCAAACTATTATCGAAAAGTACTGGTTTTGATCTATAATCTTCCTAATTATAAGAAGTTTAGTTTGTATATTTTTCATCCTCTCAGTTTGCAAACGTCTATTAAAAATTTGTGATTTCCACTGGTATACTGATATCCTAAGTAAGTATATCTCATATTGAAAATAAAGTTAAAAAAAAAAAGAAAGAAAAATAATTTTATTTTGAGATCTTCTTGATACAAATAGCGGACAAAGTTCTAAAAACAATATCTCGAACAAAAAAACATTTAAAAGGTTTTCAAAATTCATGAAAACATTATTAATAAAAAATATGTTTTTTGTTCGATTATTTTATTGAAAAAAAACGAAAAAAAAAAAAAAAAAAAAAATCGAATGGTTTTCATGAAAGCAACTTTGAGTAAAATACATTGCCTGATTATTTTTTTTTTTTGCACGATATCTGCTCATATATTTGCATTTATATTGCTTTAAAAATGCACTATGAAAAGTTTAAATTTCAATTCCAAACTGGTTTTTATCTGTTTTGTTTCAATTTTTTCCCCATTTTTCTTTTCTTTTGTATATTTAAAACTATTTATTTTACCTATTGCATTTAATACAGAAATTATTTGTTAAAAATCAAATAGTCTTTTTTAAAAAGAAAAAAAAATCTTTTGAGTGTTAAAAACAAACATTGAACAAAAATATTTTTTTCCTTTTAAAATCGTTTTCCAAACGATAACGCCAAATATAAATAATTTTTATTTTTTAACAAAAAAAAAAAAAAAAATCTAATTTTAAAGGTCGAAAAAATTAAAAAATAAAAAATATATAAATATTTATATAAATATTAAAAGAAGAGACAAAGAAAATTGAAAAAAAAACGAATATAAAATGGGTGTGTCAATAAATAACACTTTTAAACGATGTTATATTTTATAAATTGATGTAACGTTTTTAAAAGCATTGAAATTTTATTTAAACATTTCTCTTTTAAACTACATCTTTTTTAAGATTACTTAAATTAAAAAAATTTTTATAAAGCACTTTATTTGAATGAGTCCTTAACTTTTAAACTTAATTCTTCACGTTTGATCAAGTTAAATAAAATTCTTTTATTTTTACTAACAACTATAGTTTATCTTCTTTTATGTGTATCTTATAGTCTTTTATAAGTTAACCGTAAAAGAGTCCAAAAAAAATTCGAAATAATAAATTATTGTTTTAAATCTCTCAGGTTTTTATTTAATTTACAAAATACCTAAATTGAAATTCTATACAAAATTTAGTTTAAATATTTTAATAATGATAAATGTATGTATTACGTCTCTCTCTCTTTTCTCCTTGTTTGGCTGAATAAAGCCAAAAATGGAGCCAAAAAAATTGCGTGTTAAAAACAAACATTACACAAATTTTTTTTTTTTTCCTTTTCAAAATTTTTTTCTAAACGATTATGCCTGATATAAATAATTTTTAATTTTCAACAACAAAAAAAAAAAGTTCTAATTTGAAAGGTCGAGTTAAAAATCTCGAAAGTATAAATATAAGAAGAAAGGACAAACGAGAAATTAAAAAATAAACGAGTTGAAATTGGATGATATCAATAAATAACACTTTTAAATGATGTTATATGTTATAAATTGATGAATCGTTTCCAAAAGCATCGGAAATTTTGTTTAAACATGTATCTTTTAAACTATATTTTTTTAAATAAAATTTTTAATAAAGCACTTTATCTGAATAATGCTTTAAATTTAAACTTAATTTGTCATGTTTGATCAAGATCAATAAAACTCTTTTGTTTTTATTAACAACTATAGTTTTATCTTCTTTTATATGTATCTTATTGTCTTTTACTCACTTAAATTGCTTAGAGGAAAATGTTTTAACTCTACTTAACAATGACAGTTTTTAATATTTGCTTTATAATCATCTAATAATTCATTGAAACTGTCTCTAGCAATACATTCACCCGATTTATGTTACATTCAAACTGTTAATTCTACCAGGTCCTTTTCTGACGCTAATAAAAATTGTATGGTTATTAATTATATTTGTGGTAAATAAGTTACGTATAGGTTACCATGTAGAAATAAAGCAGTTTTGAAACCTGATTACAGACTAGTATCAATGTTGCTTTAATAAAGGTTGGCTGTAATGTGTGTCATCATCTTTGTATCTTAGGATCAAATTCGCATTTTTTGTTATTTTACAATGATTTTTTTGTTTACATTTTTTATGTTAAAAATAAAAAAAAAAAAAATTAACTTTTTTATTTAAAAGGGAGTAATTTTATTAAAATTTTAAAGCAGGATAATTTAATCTCTATCTTAATATTCTTTTTTTTCAATTTAGATAAATAAATAAGTTAAAACCTTTTTTTTTCTACGTACTATATAACACTTACGATTATGCATTTTGAATATGTTTTATGATAGGTAAATTCATCATTCTTTATGATTTTTAAAATATTATGAATAGTATTTAACAAATAATATTGAATTTTAAGTAATTTTATTTCAGAATTTAGTATATATAAATTGTAATTTATAATTTACTACTAAAATGTTATTTTATATCATAAGTTTTATGTATACAATCACATATAAATTAAACTTTCTTTTGTCATCGTCGATATTTGATGAGTTTAAAAATGTTTGATTTTCAACAACAAAAACATTATGAACTTATTTCATTTTCTGATATTCCAAAATTAAAGATATTAAATACATAACAAGATTTCTAAAAATTTAAGATGTAAAATAAATTTGAGACTTAGTAGAGTAATAAACGTAATTTTTATAGCAAATATGTGTTGGACATATTTATTTAACCGTTTGTTAAAAACATATTTCAACATTTTTAATAGCTTTCTTAACAGTGCAAACGTTTCGGCCGATACTATACTTATAACGGCTTCAAGAAGAGGGCCACTTTCAGTATCATGGGAACACTTTAATTATATTTTTGCAAGCACTATATATATATACAGAACTATGGGTTATTATACAAAGAAATGAAAATGAAAATATAAATTTGAACACAAATGCAGGATTAAATCCCAAATGTGGTTCACTCCAAGGTGGAGATTTGCAGAGTTCGAGTCTACGTCGAATCTCAAAACCGGAAGTCTGCGGCAAACTTTAATTATCACATGGCGTGATACACAAAACTACAAGGACTTACTTTGGAAACAGGCTGAAATTCCGGCCTACTCAGTCACTTTAGAGAAAAAGAAAAACAACACTCTTTGTCGACTCGTCGTAGAACTTTCCCTTTCTTCTCCACCCCCCTTTAAGAAAATCCGTCAATAAGGGGAGGGGGAGGCTTCCTTTTCTTCTCTTTGAGTAGACATTTTCTCAGCCCAATTACGATGCAACAATTCATAGTGTAGTCCATTTTCCATCTGTAATTCTTTTCGACCAGTGAAAGTCGAACAGACAATCGCTAATTTCAGAGGTCTCATTGTAAATGACACTGAATATCTGCTATCAGTTTTGAGTGGCAGGTTGTTCTCATTCATACAAAACACTAATTTCATGTAATATAACTACTCACAATACTGTTTACATGCCGTCAAATATGAGCGACAGGTTGTTATTATGTACTTGTCAAAGAATACATTCATTCTCTCCCTGAGGACGAAATACCACAACTCTTTCCGTGGGAAAATGCTACAACAGTAATTTTGATAAGAATATTTTTAAACAGGGATTTTATTATTTTATATCATCTTTTAATCACCATGCATGACAAATCAAATGAAACATCCCATTTTTTAGAAAGAAACTACTTAAAAATAAATGATCTTCCCTATAACTCTAAAATTATCTACATACTTCAAACGAAATCTTATAAAAGCAATTCTCCTGAGGGTTATTAAATACATCTTTTCCAAATGATACAAATGCATCAATTTTAAAATTCTCAAATAGTATGCTCAGTATTTAATACGATAAAGGAAATGCAACAAACTCGACACTCATCTTTTAAAAAAGTATTTTTAAATACCATCAGAGCAAAACGCTCGTACTATCCCAGATAATAGGCAAAGAAACATTGCAGAAGATTTCGATTCTAGTTTCACATAGTAAATGAATCTAATAGATTAAATTTACTTTTAAATAAATTTACAGCTTGAATATTTACATTAATTCCAATAACTTAGAAAACAATATGAAGCTTGGGCATACTTAACAACCTTGTTTATTTATATAAGTAAGCACTTTTCGTCCAATACAATAAAATGCTATTAAGGCGATAAACAAGCTTCAAAGACGTTAATACAATGACAGAATCTTATTCCTAAAAGGTTTTTTTTATAAAAATTGTCGATAGATCCATTTATTTCTAAGTACTACATTGATACATATTATTATTATTATCAACATCATCTCAAATCGCAAGACTGCTGAATCTTTCCATTATGATTTGGTAACAAATATGTTTGATGTCTCTTCAGTGCTTAGGTTCGTATTAAAATGTATGGAAAATGCTTATTTCTGTGCTTGCTTCTTTTGTGAAGTAAGTAGATTAAATTTAATGTGTTGTTTGTGAGAGATTATTTTCTTGTTTCCTTTTCACATAAAAAGAAGCGATTTTTCAGCTTTGACTTCAAAATGGAATTCAATTTAAAAGATTTAAGGAAGATTTTCGTGATGCAGTTTGAGTATTCCTGCAATAATGCCTATTTAATGCCATTTGAGTAATTTCTATTTTGTGTTTTTCAAAGCTTTAAGTAGAGTAAAGTTATAGCAAAATTATTCAAAGTAATACGATTTCTTTGATTATAATACAGTTTCAAATTTCATCAGCTATATATTTGAATATCTCTGTTACATAAAATTGTACTAATATATATATATATGAAAAATTAAGAACTTTTATTATTAGAAATTAATAAAATAAACATCCTCATATTTTGCATTTTGTGAATATCCTTAATTACATAAAAATATTTCTGTTACAATTAATTAATAAATATTGTAGTGTCAATCTTAACAAGAGTTATTCGACAAATATATATTAAAATAACGTACTGAATGAATATATTAAATGAATATATTTATATTAAATTATTAAATGAATATATTTATATTAAATTATATTTATATTAAATTATTAAATGAATATATTTAATGTAACCATGCTTCCTGCTACGCACTGACGCGCCCTGACGGCCAATTGGCTAGCTCTCTAGCCTTTAAGACCATTAGGTTCAGGTTCGAATCCTAGCGATGGTATGGATGCTTGTAAGTGGTTTGGAATCCCCGTTAAACTGTAGGCCCCGTTCCAGTTAACCTAAAGTGCGCCCAAATAACCGTAGAGTGACAAACCAAACCTACGCACTGGCAGGAGACCTCCCACCCCTCCCCGTGGCGTTCAGTAGAAATGACAGTTTATCTACACACTCTCACTCGGAGATAAATTATATTTCGCGCACCCTGCGCGTAGCCGAGTTTCTGGTTGTCTGTTTAGAAGTAGAATCCTTTCACGAATCTACAATTATCTATCTTTAAATGTGTTAAATATTATACGCCTCTAATTGTATGTGTTGGGTGTTTGTGCATGTGTAAATAAAGCTGTGAGTAGCTGTTGAGGTAGTAGTCTGACATGTCTTACATGTCTATATACACATGTTGCATAGATATATAATTCTTTGTAACCTTATTACTAAATATCTCAACTGAGGAAAGGACATTATATTGAAAACTGAAATTGGACCACTGAAAATTCATCGACAGATTACCTTAGCATCTACAATTCTACGAATCTACAATTATCTTTCTTTAAATGTATTAAATATTGTATGTCTTTATTTTTATTTATGTGGTGTTTATGAGTGTGTCAAAAAAAGCTGAGCTCTCCAATTAGTGTTTTATTTTTCAAATTCTTTAATACTCTTGTGCCCACCACAAATATTTAACCTCAAACGATTTTTTTAAGAAAAGAAAATATATATCATTGTAAAAAAAAGATGTCTAAAACCTTTAAACCTCAAATAGTTTTTAATTTGATTTATTAGATTATGTGTACTATATAATACTTTTCAACCTAAAAATACCCTGCAAATTGACATTTTTAATGAGTTCAGTTCAAAAGTTAGATTTAAAAATTTACTATGAATATAATGTGGATCCTAAAAACGTACCTTATCATTGAAATATTATAATTTTCAAATATTTATAAAGGACTTACCTAGTAGCTAAAATGAAGTTCCCGCTATTACAATAAAATGCAGTGTAGGTTTTTTAGACGCCTACAAAATGTCCATCATCCTAAAATTAATGTAAATAAAAAGAAATATTACTCTGTACATCATCACATAAGGTTTACAGCAAACAATAAAAATATTTTAAAAAATTGTCAATCAACAACAGCAACAGCAAAACTGTTGTGAGATTTAGTAAAAGTTGACCTAAAAGTAAAATAAAACAATTCGCAAAATAAAACAATTCAATTTTTTAAAATGATTTCGTGATAATTTATTCTTAAGTGAAGGTGGATATTGCTAAATTTTGATTTTAAACATAACTATTAGATTTAAACTTCAAACCTTGATTGTTGAAACCAACAAAGTTTAATTTGGAAACGTTTTGTATTTTATTTTTTCAATAAAAACTGTTTTTTTTTTTTTTTTTTACTTATTTAATAATTTTACATATTATAATGATATTTTTCACAATTGATTTCATTGTTAAGCTCAAGTCAATCTCATTTACATTTTTTTTTAAATTAGTTAAAATGATCCTTGCATCCCAATTTCAATTTTTTTAATTCAAATTGTATATTTTAATTTTCAAGATATAACAAACATTTTCTTACAAGGAATTTTAAATATAAAACATTACATTACAAACATTACATGTCATTATTTTCTGAAAATTAATTGAAAAATTAGTAATAGAAAAAGCAGAAATCAATTATCTATTCAATTCAATCAATTTAAAATTTCACGCTTGTAGGTGTTTGTATATCAGCAATTAATAATTCAAAGAAAAAAAAAATTTAATCAAAAAAATCAAATTTGTGACTGAAGAATTATTTTAAATGTTTGAAAGAAATATGTAAATAAAATAGAAATCTAATGTATACAATTAAATTATTAAGAAATTATCATTTTTAATATGTAAATCAGTCATATATACTGGATATATTATCAGTCTTCCAGGTAGTAGTTTTTCAGGTTTTTCCCAAACGACAAGCAAATACTGAATAGTTACCCCTAAAAGTGCTCCGTTGGTGGGCTGTTCTTGCCCTACATCTGTGGAACATGGACCCACTGATGTTCAATGCAAAAAAAATATATGCAGTAAATTAAAAAATACATAAAATATCAAAAGGTTTGAAGGGACAGCTCCTTGTACATAGGGTATAGTACCTTGCATAAGAGCACATAGTTCTCTTAAAATAAATCGTTTTTTTTTTTTTTTCCAAAATATTTTAAAATATAATTTAGGGTGTTTTTAAAAAACAAACATTTAAAACAAACTGCATTTAAAGTAGACAAAAATTATGGCTACAGTAACAAACAAAAAAGTAAATGTCAAAAGGGACCATTTAACATGTTTTTTTTAAAAATCTTTTAACGGGATTTTTTCATTTTCTGATCTTCCCACAAGATTATTAAAACAGCTATGAATTGTAGAGTTATAAAAATTTGCATAAATGTTCTACTTATTTATCTACATTCCATGAACTTCAATTTGGTTTATAGCACCAATATATTTTAAAATATAATACAAGATTTAAATATGATAAATATTAAAATATTATAAATAATGATAAATAATTATAAATATTAAAAATTAAAAAAAAATTTAAATTTTTGTATGACTTTTAAATTTAAAAAAAACACTAAATATCAGATATCTTTAAAATTTGAGATTTGAAGAATAAACATGTTATTTAACTTCTATTTAATACAAAAAATTGTGTCGTACATTTTATCTTTGAAAGGAAATCTTGTAGGAAACAAAGTGATTGTTGCTTTTGGTTTTTATTTTTGAGTACCTATATTGTCATTTTAAGAAATATATGAATTAAATTACAAACACTGAAACAATTTTTAAAGACGATTTTTTTAATGATTTATAATGAATCATTAAAAAATTTATTTTTTAATTGAAAAATTAAATGAGTCAATTGTCGACTAACATGTTAACTTTCATAAAACATACCAAAATTACATGTGACAATTTATGATTTTTAATGAGTCATTAAAAACATTGATTTGATTTGAAAAATTGAATGAGTCAATTTTCGATCAACATGTTAATTTTTATAAAACATGCCAAAATTTCAAGTGACAACTTTATGATTTATAATGAGTCATAAAAATTGATTTAAATTGAAAAAAACCACTGAATGAATCAATTTTCAACTAATATATTAAATTTCATAGAACATGCCAAAAAACATGTCATTTGTGCAAAACCTTATTTATAATGAGTTATAAAAATTATTTGATTTAAAAAAAATCAATGAGTCAATTTGTCAATTTTCGACTAATATGTTAAATTTCATTAAACATGCCAAAATTCCATGTGAAATCTTTATGATTTAAAATGTCATAAAAATGGATTTTATTTGAAAAATTGAATGAAAGTAAATTTTCGACTAACATGTTAATTTTCATAAAACGTTCCTTAACATTATTTTTTTAAAAAATTGCCTCTGAAAACTTTATAATTTGTAATGAGTCATGAAAAAAATGGATTTGATTTAAAAAATTGAACGCCTCAATTTTCAACTAGCATATTAAATTTCTTAAAACTTATAATTCATAAATTTTATAAATTTTTCATAAGAATAATAAATTTCATAAAACTTATGTTTATAAGAGTCATTAAAAACTGATTTGATTTGAAAAATTGAACAAGTCAATTTTCGACTAACATGTTAAATATCATAAAACATGTCAAAATTTCATGAAAAAACTTATGATTTTTAATGAGTCATTATAAAAAATTGACTTGATTTGGAAAATTGAATGAGTCCATTTTCGGTTAACATGTTAACTATAATAAAGCCTGTGAAATCTTTATGATTTATAACGAGACATATAAATATATTTGAATTGAAAATTGAATGAGTCAATTTTTGACTAACATGTTAGCTTTCATAAAACATGCCAACATTTCATGCAGAAAGCTTTATGATTTACAATAAGTCAAAAATGATTTGATGTGAAAAATTGAACGAATAAGTTTTCTAGTATAAATTTTAAAAAGATGTCAAAATTTCTAGTGAAAACTTTATGATTTATAATGAGCCATAAAAAATTGATTCGATTTGAAAATTGAATGAGTCAATTTTCGACTATAAACTTTCATAGAACACGCCAAAACATCATGCGAAAAGTATACTATATAATAAGTCATATGTATCATCTATACATTATTTCAACATTAAACCAATTTGAAAAATTACAAACATTAAACCAATTTTTTGTAGGTTAAACTTCAAAAAGAAAGATGTCAAAATTTCTAGTGAAAACTTTATGATTTATAATGAGCCATAAAAAATTGATTTGATTTGAAAAATTGAATGAGTCAATTTTCGACTAGCATGTTAACTTTCATAGAACGCGCCAAAACATCATGCGAAAAGTATACTATATAATAGGTCATATGTATCATCTATACATTATTTCAACATTAAACCAATTTTTACCAAAATTACAAACATTAAACCAATTTTTGCAGGTTAAACTTCAAAGAAAGATGTCAAAATTTCTAGTGAAAATCTATACATTATGATTTATAATGAGCCATAAAAATTGATTTGATTTGAAAAATTGAATGAGTCAATTTTCGACTAGCATGTTAAGTTTCATAGAACGCGCCAAAACATCATGCGAAAAGTATACTATATAATAAATCATATGTATCATCTATACATTATTTCAACATTAAAACCAATTTTTACCAAAAATTACAAACTTTAAACCAATTTTTTACAGATTAAACTTAAAAAAAAAAAAAAAAAATTATTTCATTGCAAAATTCCATGTGAAAAGTTTATGATGTATAATGAGCCATAAAAAATTAATTTGATTGAAAAACGGAATAAATCAATTTTCAACTAACATGCTAACTTTCATAAAATATGCCAAAATTTCAAGCGAAGTATAAAATTTCATGATTTCAAGGTACATTGCTCACATAAAAATTATACCTCCATTTTGATAATATATTTGTATGATTAACATTGGACGAAGATGAAAGAGATGTGTTGTTAGGCTTCCTAAAACATGTTTATATATATTCCACACATCCCAAACCCCGCCGATTTCTAAGGATTCTGATTTATCACTCGAGATTCCCACGAAGTGTGACGCCCGAATGTAAGGATTCAGAGTCAAAAGAAGAATCCTTCTTAATATGCGACATGAAAACGAAATAGCAAATGGTAATTTCAATCGCACCCGGCATCACTCTGGAATAAGAAGAGGTTGGGGGGTGACAAGAAAAAAAAAAAGAAAGAAATCTTCAATTTCGAAATAGCCCCCGAGCAAAATATGCAAAGCGACTAAAATTTGAAATAAGGAGCAGGTATGGTGTAGAAAAAAAAAATTGTAGAAAAAAAAAAGGAACACGAAAAAAATCTGGCCAAAATGGAATTGAATAAGAGGACGGGTGCAAGAAAAATTTAAAACACGTGGGTAAAGGCAAATGCGAATAAAAACAAGTTTTCAAGAAGAGGGAGATGAAAAAAAATAAGAGAGAAAGAGAGAGAATATAGAAAAGAAAATGAAAACCCAGTAAAAGCAATAGCAGTCCAACGAAATAAGATTAAAAGGTAGCAAGAGAAAAAAAAAAAAAAATTAAGCAGCAAATTATAATTTCTTCCTTTTTTTTTTTTTATATTATTTTTACTTCGTCTTTATTCATAAAAAAAATAGAAAGAGAGTGAAAAAAAATAATAATGAAAAAAAAAAAACAGTGATCTTTTTCAGAAGCATTATACAAAAATTTCCAATTTTACGGTCCGCTGATCGGTAAAATGCAAATGCTTTTTGCATTAAAAGCGAGTAAGATAAACTCACACCGTATAAGGTTTAAATTTCGCTTTTTAAAGACAATTTTTTTCTCTCTCTCTCTTCTTTCGTTCCTTTTATGAGGGTTTTACTTTTTTTGCTGTAGTTTTTTTTCTTTTTAATAGCGCCGTTTTTAAAACATGATTTGATTGGTTTTCTGCTAATTATAACGTTTAGTAAGTTTGTTAATTCAGTACGCTAATTAGGGATGCCATTGAATGTAATTGCGTACCTGCTTAAATTTAACCCACTCCAGTTAAGCTGTGCATTAGTATTTTTTGCTGGTAGGTAATCCATTAGGTAGGTCATTAAGGAAGTTTTAGAAAATTCTTATTTTTGAAACATTTGCATTATAATTACATCTAAATGCTGCCCTAATGAAATTCGCTTGTGCATTTGAATGCAAAAGTGGTGTATTATTTTAGAATATGCTCATCATAAATTAATACATTCAAAATGATTTAGTAAGCTTATGTAATACAACAATTTAAAATTTAAAAATTTGATTTAACCTTTATTTTTTTAAATGTTCCATATTCATTTTATTGTATGTGAAAATGTTTGTAATAAATTGAAAAATTTATAAGAGTTTTTTATTTTTATTCATGTAAATGAGGTTAAGAAATTTAATCAAATCTTTCTTTAAATGCTGTTTATTTATGTTATTGTATCTGAAGACGATAATAATAAATTTAAAATAACTTTAATAAATTTAAAAATTCATAAATAATAATAAGTTTCATAACAAGTATTATAAGTAATAAGTATTAAGTAAGTATTACAAGTAAGAATTATTAATAATTATTTTTTTATTCACGTAAATGAGGTTAATGAGGTTAAGAATTTAATTTAATGTTTTTTTTTAAATGCTCGCTATTTATGTTATTATATCTGAAAACGTTTTCAATATATTTAAAAATTCTAAAAGTTATATTTTTATTCATGTAAATTAGGTTAAGAAATTTAATATAATCTTTCTTTTTAAATGCTCTCTATTTATTTTACTGTATCTGAAAACGATTGCAATAAATTTAAAAAATATGTAAGTTATTTTTTTATTCATGTAAATAAGGTTAAAAATTTAATTTAATATTTTACTAATTGCTCTCTATTTATATTATTGTATCTGAAAACGATTGTTATAATTTAAAAATTGATAAAAGTTATTTTTTTTGTATTCATCTAAATGAGGTTAAGAAATTTAATTTATTTTTACAATGAATTCTTGATATTTTCTGTCAAATATTATTATTTAATTTTTAGGATACAATTTAAAAATTAATAAAATATTTTTATTTAGAAAGTAGCTTACAATAAATATAAATTTAAAACAAATACATAAATTTATGAAGTACACTTTCATTAGAATATTTTTAGAATCAAATACTATAATTAGTAAATCATAAATCACTTTCAAAATATACATATACTTAATTCTGTGGATAAAATTTCCGTTAACAACCACTACGTTAATTCCAATTCCAACTTAACCACTGTTCCGTCCATTGAAAATAAAATATAAAAAAAATAAATCTTAAATTTATTAAAAATTACATTTTTATTACTTTTAAATTTGCATTTTATCTAATTATGCTACTATAACAAGTTTGAAAAATTCATATAAAAAGGATATTGAAATATAATTAAAATATAAAAAGTAAATTTTAGAAAACCTTAAATAGTTAAAAGGGTTCAATTATAAAAGTTAATCAAAAAACTTAAAGAGACATTACTTATGTTTGTTATTATAGTTTTTGTTTTAATATTATATAACTAAAAATATCTTAAATAAATTTTAAAATAATTTAATTCTTCAAAAAAAAAAAAACTGTACTACAACTTTAAACTATGAAAATAGCAATAAAAGAATATTATAATTTAGTTAATATAATAGGAAATATATCTCTTTACTAAAAACTTTTTGAAATATATTTGTGCCAAATTGCTAAATTTCAGAAAAAAATTGTTTAAATTACTTGCATAAATTTTCGGGACAAAAAAATACGATTCCTAGAAGATTGATGATTGTAATAATACATAAAATTATTTTATTCATTTCCTTATATTAGCTCGCACTCTCCCTATATATATATCTTGTTCAAATTTTCAATCGTTCATAAAATACTTTTTATTCATACACTCAAGTTCAAATACATTTTTTTAACTTGTAGTGGATGACACTTGATGTTAATACAGTTTTTCAAATATTCATTCAGTAATTAAATTTTAATTAATTAATTTCAGTTTTTAGACTTAAGTTACATATATCTACCAATAGATGGCGCAGACAAACTTAAAAAAATGAATGAAAATTATTTATAAAAGACTTTCTGCAATATAGTGAAAAAAGTAGGAATTGACATTAAAAAATTTGTTTTTATATTACTTGTTTTATTATCAGAATAAATTATTATTTTATTTAAAGAATTTGAAAATCTTCGATTATAATATTAAACTTTGATTTCTTCTTATTAAACCATAAGACAGTTTAATAACATTTAATTACATTACATGCAATGTGAATATAATAAATGTTAACTTTTAGAAGATGATGATAGTTATATCTCAGATATATAAACTAAAATTTGAATTAAATTTAAAAATTTGAATTTTAAAAACAATTTCTAAATCACTCAACCCTATCATGTTAGGAATTACAAAAAATGAAATTGATCACTGTTATGTTTAGAATTCTAAGTTTATATTGGTGTTCTATGTTTATAATTTTAAGTTTAGAAGGATAACAGTGTTATATCTGTCTAATATCAATGCATCGCGTATCAAATTGTTTTCGATAAAAAAATCTATCGTAGGCTATAAGATTTCCATAGTTTATAATATATTCATAGTCATGGTATGTAATATATTCATAGTATGTTATATATTCATAGTCATAGTATGTAATTTAAAAAATGAATTTGTTAGTGATGCTTTGTTGCCTTTTAAACTGAAAGTGAATAATTTAATCAATTCTGCATTTCTAACTAACAAAAATAGAAAAACCGTATAATTGAAAATTTTGAATTGAATGTAATGAATTTCACATGAATATCATTGTTCTTTGCGAAATTTAAATCGAAATCGTGAAAAGTGTCTTTTAATAGCATTATTATTATTTTTTTGATAACAATAGTTGTTCTTTTTTTTTTTCAAGGAAAAGCAATTACTGAATCATTGAAGAGAAGTATTGTTCTTCACATTATTCTTAATTCATTTGTTTTCAAATATTTTATTTATCGAAATAATTTTTCTTGTAAATATTATGGAATCATGCTTTGTTTTAAGTAGCAGAAAATATTTGTTTAATTTTGAAATACAAAAGAATTAGAAAAACTGAGAATTTGGTTTTGTTACAAAACATTACGTAAATATTTTTAATTTAAACTTAATTTTGTTTGTGTGGAAATAAATAATATAAAAACAAAAACTAATAAAAATATTAATAAAATCTTTACAGATTAACTTTCACACACCGTTACAATAGCATTAACTATTTATGATAAATTTTATCACGGGCTTTTAATGATCGTTTAAATAAACGCAAATGCAAATAGCTCTTGGAAAAAAAAATCAGTTAATAATTGAATTTATTTGTTTACTAAATTTATTAGTAAATTATATATTATTTGTTATTTGGTTCTTTTGCAGTTAAATAAAACATGCAATGAAGGAAAATGGAAATTGCAAATTGGAGGTTAATTTCAATTTTGTTTAAATGAACAATTGATAAAAGCAAAATAATATATTATTAATATAAATGCAGATAAATAACAACTGAAACATTGCAATTGTTATTAATCTGCAATTTTCGCATTCCTATACAGCATCATAAACCTTACGTTAAATATTCCTTACTTAAATTTATTAATTTGGTCGGATAAACGCAAATGCATAAACGCAAATGCAAAATTATCCTGTATAATTACGTTAAATTATGTTATATTAGTTATTTGGTTCTTTTAAAGTTAAATTAAAAACGTCCAATGAAGAGAGAATTTCAAATTAACATTATCGTCATTGAAACAGTATGCAAATTGAAGGTTTTTGTCTACTTTCAATTTTGTTTGTATAAACATTTGATAAAAGCAAAAATAACAAAATATTATTATTATAAATGCATATAAATAACAAATGAAACAGTGCATTGTTATTTCTACAATTTTTGCCATTTCCTTTACAATATCATAACCTCCTTAAGTTAAATTTACTAATTTGGCCGGATCCGATAAATAAACGCAAATATGCTAATTGAAAATTTATCATTGTCGTTTTTACATTTAGCATTAGATTTAGCAGTATCGTTGTAATTTCATCTTAAAATTGCTATTGATAAATACTTTAATAAAAATGAAATCATGAACAATAAATTAAAAATGTATCAATTATTGACTAAATTGTATTAATTATTTGGTTGATTTACATTAGTACTAATAGGAAAGAGTTTTTTGCATACCTTTACAGAGACTTTAATTCTTCGTTTTATCTGGAGTGCAAAGTTAAATAATGAAACGAATTGAGAAGGAAAGTTTAAATTTATACTTGGTATCACCTATAACTGTATGTAAAATCTCTAAAATCATAATAATATAATGCTTAAAACCATCTTGTTAAAGTTTTTAAATAGTTGGTAGAGCATGGTTCGATATATCGCATTAGGTATTCAGATCACCAACTTTACCACGAATTAAGATACGGAAAGGGCCTCTTCTCCAGAAGTGGATGGAAGGCAGGCTAGACGAGACAATCCAGAACTGTTTGCTTTGAAAAACTTTGGAGTTGATCCCCCTCTGTTTACATTGTTTGCTGGAGGAATAAAAATGCAAAACGCACTCTTATTCGATGTCACTACCCCCTTCTGCAGCAGACATGTCACTGTATAACAGTTTCTTTTTTCCCTTCCTTTCCCCGTATGTCAGAGGAAAATCAATGTCACTGACCGATGGCTGAATCAATTGCTTGCCCCTGTTTTCAATTGCAAGGGACCCTTTACATTAGGGGATTCTAAAGTGGTTATGAACAGAGGAATATGCTGTACGCACGCCTCCTGTTGTATCTCTCCCTCCTCTTCTTCCAATTTTTAAAAAGAAACCTCTTTGCTTTTTCTGCCGAGATGGCTTTGGGTTCGAGGGGTTTTATTGACAGTGAATCTTTTTGGAGGACATAGTCGGTTTTTATCTGCTTTTACTATTAACGTAGAGGTTTTTTTTGAATAGTGGAATTATGTTTGTGGAAAGTGCGAATGAAGTTATAGTCCCAAATTATTATTAACTTTTTAATAATTTTAAAAACTTAATAATTCATTATTACTTACTATCAGTACTAATAAGAATTTTTAAGATACAAATAAGGTGTATCTATTAATAATTTCTAATATGAATGTTATATCCAGTTTTTCCTTAAATTATCACTTATAACTTAATGGTATTTCATTCAATACAGTGTGCAAATAAGTAAAAAATTCTCTCCCATCTCTGCTTTTACTATTAACGTAAAAAAAAGTATTTTTGAATCCTGGAGTTAGGCTTGTGTCCAACGTGTAATGAAGTCACAGCCATAAATTATTATTAACTTTCAATAATTTCATTAATAATTAATTATTTAATATCAGTGCAAATAGGAATTTTAAGGTACAAAGAAGTGTATCCATCAATAATTTCTAATATGAATGTTATCTGCAGTTTTTCTTAAATTATCACTTATGAACTCAACGTTATTTCATTCAACACAGTGTGCAAATAAGTAAAAAATTCTCTCCCCCATCAACCCTTAGACATTAGCTGTAGTCCCTGCTTTGAAAAACAAGTAAACTCGGTGCTGATTGTGACAGCATATATCGTCTCAACAATTAAGCTGTCTGGTTGCAATAAGAATTTTGGAGTTACAGTAATATAACATGAAAAATATTAATTAATTATTACTTACTATCATTATTTACTATCAGTATTCCTTTACAGTTTGGGAATGACTTGGGTGAGAAGTCTGATTGGGCTCTGTGAAGCTCTACGGTGCTATGAGACCGAGATCTACTGCTTAAAGTGGATTCCGGAGTATGCACTCCACCGCCGGCATTCAAACCCAAAATATGTGATACCGAGCGCCACTCGGCCATCAGGACACAAAATGAACACTTATGACTCAGTGGTATTTCATTTAATCCAGTATGCAATAAATAAAGGGGAATTCTCTCCCCCTCCTTCCTCCCTTGGTGAGATGGCAGCCTGATGGCTAATTTGCAGCCATCTGGCATGGATGTTTGTCAGTGATTCGAAATAAGCTAAATTGTAGGTCCCGGTATAATTTGTCTAAAGTGTGCAAAAAATGACCGTAGAGCGACGAACCAAATCAAACCTGGTGACGTGATCTATAATCATTGCTTTGAAGAGCGAGTATACTTAATGGTGATTGTGACAGCATATATCGCATTTACGATTAAGCTGTCTGGTAGCAGTAGGAGTTTTGGAGTCTCAGTAATATATCAGGAAAATGACAGACAGCCACCACTGAAAGATGTACCAGAAAGTATTATTGATTTTTCTCCATTTGCTAAATTAAAACTTTAACCTGAGACATTCACCAATTAGAAATGCAGATATGTAGCTAATTTAGATTTATCCATGGCGCACAACGAGCAACATGCTAAGCTACACGTACATTTAATCGTTCCAGTTTTGAAGGAACACATTCGAGGATGACATCTGAAGGATTTGCACCCCTCCCTCTCCTTCTACTCGAACCCAACAGAAGGACTTTCTAACAAACGATTTGTTGAGCTCATCCTCAACATATATATACACACAGGAACTTTCAATCAGAGACTTGTAAGGGCTTTGAACCCGGTTCTGTAACCCAACTCACTGTCTCCCAAATGTCTTTAATTCAATTCCTTCTATTAGCTCACACTCTCCCTATATATATCTTGTTCACATTTCCAATCATTCATAAAATACTTTTTTATTCATCCACTCAAGTTCTCGTAAATTTTTTTGAACTTGTAATGGATGGCACTGATGTTAATACAAGCCAAATATTAATTCATTCATTAAATTTAATTTCATTAATTTTAGTTTTTTAGATGTAAGTTGTGTATATCTATCAATAGATGGCGCCAGATAAACCCTAAAAAAATGAATGAAAATGATTTAAAAAGGACTTTCGGCAATACAGTGAAAAAGTAGGAATTGACTTTAAAAGTTTTTTTGTATTATTTGTTAATGTCTTTTCTGCTAGAAACAACTCGCATGCCATTGGCGAGTGAAAGCAAGTCACGTGCTTAGTTTTAAAAGAAATAAAAACTATTAAATCTGACTGTGTATCACAATTTGCAATTAAATTAGTGGTATTAATTCAACTCAATTATTTTAGCTCGTAAAAAGGCACTTATGAAATCTCAACCAAAACGTTTAACTATTTTATAGCATAAGATAAAAACTAAAATTTATTACTGCTGAGATCTTTTAAACACGAGACCACGTTTAAAAACATTGATAAATATAATCGGATACGGATGCATTATTGCATTAATTCCCCACTCTCTCCTATCAGGGCTGCTTCTCTGTATGTAGATCTAGCTCCTAATCAGAGCTGTATTTGCAATCATATTTCCTTAATAATGCGCGCGAGACATTGACAATTAATATTCTCCGTAGCTTGTAGAGCTATGCATTCCATTAATATTCCATGTAACAACCGGCCTCACTACAAGACAATTATGCGGAATTGGATTAATGATATTAAAGTTTAATGACATGCAAATTAAGGCTTATGCATACCATTTATGTGCTTATTTTTTTTTTGCTTGTGATAATGAACTGATTAGAAAATTACTTAATTACCCCATATTTACCATCGGATAAATGTTAAAAAACTAAAAAACTCTTATTGCATAACTCTATATTCCGAATTCTATACTCTTTCTTTTAAAATTATTAGAATATTAATTTAAAAATATTAATTTCGTAATTAAGTTTGAAGTTTTTAATGAGACATGGGTTAAATATTTTATTTTAGTGCGATAATTTTTGACAGGATTAAAGATTTACGGCATAACAAATTTTTGCATTGAAGGAAGAAAGTAATTGCATCTGGATATTTGTAATTGCTTTCCTATTAATAGGAAAGAAAATTGACTTATTAAGTACCTAGATAATGATAGTTCTATTAATGAGATAATTGATAGACCTATTAATTGATACAATCTTTAATACGATTCATATTTAAGTAAATGCATTATCTTGTTATTATAACCGAGCACCAAAATTGATATGCTTAACTTTAAGTTAGTTAAGTAAAAAATTAAACATAAAAAATTTTTTTTTTAATTACAATTGAAAAAAATTAAAAATTATAAGAAATACAATGATAGAAGCATACTTTGATTGCTCATTAGCAAATTTAGCGTGTCAAAGTCTGAAGAAAGTCTATAGAGCATCATTAAGAGAAATCATATCTCTTACTAAAGTAACATATGATTATTGCTTTTTTTGCAGACAAACATTTATACATTATATTATATTCATATTTAAAGTTTTACATTACACACCCATATTTAAAGAATGAAAAGTATATTCATATTTAAAGATTTACATAACACACCCATATTTAAAGAATGAAGAGTATATTCATTTTTAATGATTTGCATTACACACCCAGAATGAAGAGTATATTCATTTTAAAGATTTACATTACACACCCACATTTAAAGAGAGATTATTAATAATTATTTAACATCATTCATAAAGTCGAGTTAAATTTCTTCTTCATAAATTAAAAATATTTATACGTAAGAAGATAAGAAATTCTCTTTTATGGTTTCTATAAAACAAGTAATATAATTTTTTTTTTTTTAAGTCAATTCCTATTTTTTTTTTCACTATATTGCAGAAAGTCCTTTATAAATATTTCATTCCTTTTTTTAAGTTTATCTGGCGCCGTCTATTGGTAAATAAACTATTCAACTTAAATCTAAAAAAAACTAAAATTAATTAATTAAATTTAATTACTGAATTAATATTTGAAAAATGTATTAGCATTCAGTGTCATCCACTACAAGTTCAAAAAAAATGTATCTGAATTTGAGTGGATGAATAAAAGCATTTTATGAACGATTGAAAATTTGAATATATATAGGGAGAGTGTGAGCTAATAGAAGGAATTGAAAAAATCATAATGTTATTATAAGAAAATTCTTTTTAATGATTAATCATTTTTTTTCCTTTTTAACTGTAAATTTTATTATGTTTTCAAAAAAAAATGGGTAGTATTTATTAAAAACTGCAAAATTAATTTAAGGGCTTACAAATAAATCATTTTAAGTAAAAGGCGATTGATGAAACGATGTTTCTTAATGAATAATTTACTGCTACAAATGACTTTTAAACTGTGTTTTCTATTTGCCATAAAAAAGAAACAGAAACCAAAAATTCTTACAACAAAGTTATAATAATCACCTTTCCAAAACCCTTCACCGCTTTTCACAAAAGGGTTTCAGATTTCCAGGCTCCACCCTCACCCCCCCCCTGCACACCCTAATTCTCGTCTGAATAATTTCATGACTTCGTTTGAATATTGTGAAACTTCAATTCAGCAGCAAACTTCGCTTTTGTTACACAATAAACGTTATAAAGTGCGTTATATTTAGTAGGAGGGGGAAAAGATAAAAGATTCAACATTCGCAGTTTTTGAAAAATAAATAAATAAAATGCGTATAAATATATAAATAAATAAATTTAAAAGTATTTTAATTCCATACATTTTCTCTGCAGTGATGTTCCAGACTTCATTAGGGCTCTAATCACGGAATATGGCGCAACATTATTCAAAAGTCAGAAGAGAGAGAAACAAATTTTCCACCCAAAACGTAGTTCAACAAGAAAAGCAAAAACCCCCGAAAATTAAAGCAAGCAAGCTAACTAAATAAATAACACAGAATCGGCTATGAATAAGTAAATTTCCTTTAAAGAATTTGACTAATTAGGGTTCTCTTTGAAGCAAAATCAGAGAGAGAGAGACTTTTTTCCTCCACCCCCACCATCCCCTATAAACCCCCTCCTCCGTGCTTTTCTAAAAGATCTTTTGCTTCGGTGTTTTGTTCTTTAATTGGTTTATTTCAATTTAAAATGCTTCTAATTAGAGTAATATTCTTTTCATTCCGCCGAAGATCATAAGCACTGCAGCACACATACAGAACACCATTTTCCCTGAAATGAAAGGTTTTAATGAATCGCATTGAAAATGTTTTGGGAGGAATTTTTATGGCAAAAGAATTAAAGTTTCTGTGAGTGAGTGAGTGCGCTTTATTAGGGCTGCATTGATGGAACTCGGGTTTTTTTTAAATTTTATTATTATTTTGGTGATTTGTATTTAATTTATGTTTAATAGGATACATGCTAGTTGTACGGAAACGAACCGGACCTAACAGATAAAATTTCGGAACGAGAAATTAATTAGTAAATAAGTTGCTTGAGAGGTTCTTTTAAGTATCAGTGCTATTGATCGGAAGGAAATGTATTTTTGGAAAAATTTATTTTTAAACTTGATGTAGAAAGAATGTTCTTTTCAGTTTTAATTTAAAGATAATTTCTGAAAATTATAAATTCAATTAAAAAATCTGATTTTTTTTTTTGGTTTAAAATGAATTAAAGGTTAAAACATTTATACCAAGAAAGAAATCAATACATTATGTTATTAGTCTTGTAAGTTGTTATTAAATTTTAAAATAATGCAGATAAAAGGTATTTTTAATTTTTTTGATGGTTTGTAAAATTTCTGGAAAGCATCAAATCTTGATCTTTGATTTAAAGTGAACGAAAAAAAATTAAAATTTGTATCACAAAGAAAATAATTATATTCTCGGTTAATTATTCTTAAAAGTAAAATTCAGTTAAAACGAATGCTTTTTTAATACCCAAGAAGAATTGCAAATTTTCTGAATTGCCTGAAAAAAAACGTGTAGTTAAAATATAAATATAAGTTTTTAAAACCTGCACTAAGAAAACTATTACAGAGATTACAAAAAATGTCTCGTAAATTTTTCTAAAATATAAAATTGATGTAGAAATACTGTTTTACTTAAATGTAAAACTTCCAGTCAGTATCACACTATGATTGATATTGACTAGAAGATGATATTGACTATATCGATTATATGGTTTATATGGACTGGAAGAGGATATTAACAAATCGATTAAGTGATAGATATTGACTAGAAGATGATATATACTATATCGATTATATAGTTCATATTGACTATACCGTGTGTATGGTTGATATTGACTATATTGATTATATATGCTTGATATTGACTACATCGATTATGTGGTTGCTATTGACTATATCGATATAACGGTTGCGGACTGAGTTGAGTATCATATCTTCTGAATCGAATTCAGCATTGTATGTTCCATTTGATTTACTGAATTTTCTTTTGTTGAAAAGTCTTTTTAGTATTATTAATTGATATATTTCAAATTAGTAAAATGTCTTCAAAAAATTCTCACACATTTTTACCAAGAAGGAGTAGTCATAAATCCATAAATCCTAACTACGTTTATTTAAGTTCTTTTCAAACCATTTTGCATAAACTTACATCCAGAATAAACTTAAACTTGAAAAATTGAATGACATGCAATTTCAAATAAATTTACTGATTATTATAATTAAAACGATTATTATTTGAATTAAAACGATAATCAATTGTTTAAATCAAATAATTATGCATTTAAAATGATAATTAATTGTTTTTAATTTGTTTATATTCTATATAATATTCATAGAAAATTCATTCATCTTTGTGTAGCATATTAGCCGTAGTTTAATTTTTAATTAAATATTTGTAAATTTAATTTTTTTGTGCTAATAGTATATAATTTTTGTCTATCAGTAGGATTTTTTTATAAAACTTTTTAAAAAGCATTTTAAGGGATATTTTTATAATTGTAAAATATATATATATATATATTTTTATAAAATATATATATTAAATTTATAAATATATTATATAATAGTAAATATATACTATTATAATATATATCGCATATATTTATGTGATTACAAAGTAAAAAACCCATTGTATACATTGTTTATAATTTAACTAATTGTTGATATCTGAGTTTTTTCTAATCATGGTCATGTTAATAATTAAAAAGAAGCTGTTACAATTTAAATATACAAATTGTTCAATATTTTCAACATTCAATATAAAGTTTTTTCAGGAACATTAAGTTAATATTTAATAATTTAAATATTTTACCGATTTCATAAGTCTCAGTTTCAAATTTTTAATTTATATATTTTCTTTGCCTCTAAAATTTAATTATTCCACTTAAAAAATCACAATACAATAAATAAATATATTAATTATATTTGAGTATATTATTTACTGTGCAAAAATCACATTTCCCCAAAATTGATTTCTATTTCAAAACAAAACAAAACCAAAAATTTCATTCTATTCTCAGAACAGTTTTCGAATAAATAAATAAATTGATAATATACTGCATTGTAATAAACGAAAATTTTCTTTAACGATGAGTGATTTCATTTCAGAAGAGTGCCTATCTTTTATCTAAGAATAATACCGAACCCTGCCTGCAAGAAGAAATTCAGTTTACATATTTTCAATTTATTTGAAACGTTTACAATACCATTTTCCTTTTTTCATTCGTATTAATGAACTGTTTTCTCTGAGCAACGGCATTATGCAGGAGAGAAGAAAATTGCTTTTCGGTCACTATTTCAAAATTTAGAATGCTTTCAGGAGAGAAGAAAAGAATGCGCGGGAAAAGAAAAATAATAAAAATATATTAAAGAAACAGAGTTACGAGAGACGTTATAAATCACATTTTATGCTCGAAAATAAATTGCGCAGCAAAAATTTCTAACTCATTGCTTTTAACCAAGAAACCGAAATATAAAAACGTTTGCTTCCCTCTCTTGTTTAAAATCTAAGGAACGGAAAAATAACCATTGCCATTTTCCGGAAAGAAAAGAAAAAAGAAAAAAAAAAGAATGAAAGAAAAGAAGAAGAACAAAAAATAAAAATGGCGTGGAAACAACACAGCAGACGATAAAAATCTTTTTTTATCAAAGAGAAAAAAACCTCCGAAGTATAAAAGTAATTACGTTTGGTTATTTCTTAACATAATTATTCACCCCCTTTTTGGTGTTCTAAAAAGTGTGCAACATCCCTTGCCTTAAAACTATCAAATTAGTTCATTATTGCGTAATCACATACTTAGGCGCTGGAGAACAATTAGCGCAATTAACGGCAAGTTCTCGCAAAATCTCGTTAAAAACGGGATCTTGTGTTATGGAACTTTTAAATACAAAGATGGCGTCCTGCAGTAAAAGTGTTTTACACGAACTGAGAGATATTTTCAATTTAGAAGGAACAGCAAGCACCACATACTACAATGAAAGACGGAATATAATGAGAACTTTTAGCCTTTATTTATTTTTTTTTTTATTCTTTCTTCTCTTCTGCCTCCTTTTATATTTGAAAAGTCTTTTATTTTTGAAGAACTAAAGGAAAATAAGTTCTTTGTTTTGTCCTCTTTTATGGGTTAATATTCTTTTTCTTCATCTACGATATTGGATTTTTAGGAAATATGATGTGGATATAAATGTCAACGGCCATGGCAATTTATTTCAAACTGCGTAAAATATGCTGCATAAACATTGTTTTCGAGCATTTCTAGAATGAGCAAAAGGTTCTATGTTTGAAATATTCGCTCGGTGATTCTTTATAAATGGTGCTTAGGACATTAGAGAATTACGTAAAATTGTTCCTGGCTCTTTCGCAAAAGCATTTGGCTAAATGAATTCGTAAATGGTTATTTTACTTATTCTGTTTATAGCGGAGTGTATTTAGCAATAAATATTTCGTAGCTTACATTAAATCAAATCATCTTGTTTATTTAAAAGAATTTATGCATTAACAAATTACATTTTCTCTTCTCAACATGGCCTTTTATTTTTTGGTATTAAAGATTTTTAATACTTCCGATTATGCAGGCAAAAATTTATTATTTTAATGGAAATGAAACTCGATAAAATACAGAGCAGCATCTTTTACGCAAATTTTAGTACGTCGCTTTATAGCTTTTGACTTTTTGTTAAAATGTTATTTAATTATGAAAATGCGATTTGTTTAATATATCCTAAGTAATATTTTTAACTCAATTTCTATTTTAAATCAAATTTACATTAACAAACTGGAAACTAATAAATTTAAATTAAAATTGTGGATATTTTAAAAGCATATATCTAATTATTTAATAAAAAAAAAAAAAACTGACAAAAAAGTTTTTGATAATAACAACATTTTTTTTTTCGTGTTTTCTGTTTCTAAGAATTAAATTTCGAATTGTTTTGGATAATTATTATTTTTATACATTTTATTTGCTTGAAATTTGTATTTTAAAATAAAACATAAAAAACATAAAATATAAAGAAAAAAAACATAAAATTTAATGTTTTCAGTCAATTTCTATTTCAATCAAATTTAAATTAACAAACAAGAAAAAAATATATGTAAATTGAAATAGTGAATAGTTTAAAAGCTTATATCTAATTATTTAATCCAAAAAAATGTGTATGATAATAATAACATTTTTTTTTTCATGTTTTGTATTTTTTAAGAATTGAATCTCTAATTGTTTGGGGTAATTATGATTTCTACATTTTTTATTTGTTCGAAATGTATATTAAAAAAAAATGCTGTTATATTCAAAAGTGTTCAAAGTCATAAACTTTAATGTTTTCAGTCAATTTCCATTTTCAATCAAATTTAAATGAACAAACAGGAATAAAATAAATTGAAATTGAAATTGTAAATTTAAAAAAAGCATTTATATAATTATTTAATAAAAAAAATGAAAAAAGGTGCATGATAATAAGAATATTTTTCACGTTTTGTCTGTTTTTAAGAATTGAATCTCGAATTGTTTTAGGTAATTATGAAATTTAATTATTTTATTTGATTGAAATTTGAAATTTATATTTAAAAGTTACTTCATAAACTTTAATATTTTTAGTCAATTTTTGTTTTCAATCAAATTAAAATGAACAAACAGGAAACATAAATTTAAATAAAAAATTGTAAATAGTTTAAAAGCATATTTCTAATTATTTAATAAAAAAATAATAATAAAATGTTTATGATAATAACAATTATTATTCATGCTTTGTCTGTTTTTATGAATTGAATTTCGAATTATTTTGGATAATTATGAGTTTTACACATTTTATTTGATCGAAATTTCTATTTAAAAGGTTACTTCATAAACTTTAATGTTTTTATTTTTGTTTTAAATTAACAAACAGGAAAAAAAAAAATTAATTGAAATTGAAATTGTAAATTTAAAAAGCATATAATTATTTAATAAAAAAATGAAAAAAGGTTTTGATAATAAGAATATTTCTTTTCACGTATTGTCTGTTTTAAGAATTGAATCAAAATTATGATTTTTTAAATTGAAATTTATATTTAAAAAGTTACTTCATAAATTTTAATATTTTTAATCAATTTTTCAATCAAATTAAAGTGATCAAACAGGAAACATAAATGTAAATAAAAAGCATATTTCTAAATATTTAATAAAAAATTATAAAAATGTTTATGATAATAACAATTATTGTTCATGTTTTGTCTGTTTTTAAGAATTGAATCTCGAATTATTTTGGATAATTATGATTTTTACACATTTTATTTGTTTGAAATTTATATTCAAAAAGGTTACTTCATAAACCTTAATGTTTTTAGTCAATTTCTATTTTCAATCAAATTTAAATCAACAAACCGGAAAAATAAACTTAAATTTAAATTGCGAATACTTTAGAAACATATTTAATTATTTAAAAAAAATTTTTAAATTTGTTTGATAATAACAACATTTGTTTTTCACGTTTTGATCTGTTTTTAAGAATTGAATCTTATATTTTTTAGGTAATTATGATTTTTACACAATTTATTTATTCAAAATTTCTATTTAAAAGTTACTTCTTAACTTAATGTTAAAAGAAGAAGTAACTTAATGTTAAAAGTTACTTCTTTAGACCTTAATGTTTTTAGTCAATTTCTATTTTCAATGAAATTTACACTAACAAACAGGAAAAATAAATTAAAATTAAAATTGTGAATAGTTTAAAAGCATATATCTAATTATTTAATCAAAAAAAGGAAAAAAAAATGTGTATAATAGTAACAACATTTTTTTTTTCATGTTTTATCTGTTTTTAAATTCCTACTATTAGTTCACACTCTCCCTATATATATCTTGTTCAAATTGCCAATCGTTATTAAAATACTTTTTATTCATCCACTCAAGTTCAAATATATTTTTTTGAACTTGTAATGGATGACACTGGATGTTAATACAGTTTTTCAAACATTAATTCCTTAATTAAATTTAATTAATTAATTTTTAGATTTTTTTTAGATGTAAGTTTCATGTATCTAATAATAGATGGCGCCAGATGTAAGAGGAAAATTTCAACTTTATTTGTAAGGGACTTTTCTGCAATAGAGTGAAAAAAAAAAAGTAGGAATTGACTTAAAATATACGTTTATACGTTTTATTTGAACGAAATTTAAATTAAAAAAATTCCTTCATAAAATTTAAAGCATTAAGAGATTCAGTTTTTTAATCAACAATATTCTATTCTTTTTTTCTAACTATTCGTTAATCTGTTAACAATAAAAGCAAAGATTTTTGTATCACATATCATTCATAGACAGATTTTAATTAAAAATTTAATTACATTTTATTAAAGTAACTGTTAATTTCTAATACTTTCACTGATTATTTCAAAATAAAGGGGAAAAAAAAAGAGATTTAATTTAATGTTTCAGAAGCAAGCAGAAATACATAAAAAACTTTAAAAACGAAAATTAAAAGATTTGTTCGTTTAACTTATTACGACTCATTACTTATAATTTTAAATATTTTTTTTTTTTTTTTATTTTCAAAATTTAGCTTGCTTAATGTGACGTGCATAATTATTCTTATGTAATTTTCAAAGTAAACTATAACTCACTTATGAAAATTTAAAAAAATAGATTTTTGGTTTTTAGTAGTTTAGTAAAATAATTTTTTAATCATAAAAAAAAACAATTACATAGTTGATATCACTGCAAAAAAATTTTTTTAAATATTTCGTTAATTAGTCATATGCAACTAAAAAATAAATTATTAATTAGATATCTAGTGTAAAAATCTAATTAAACATTTTTTTTTTCCCTAGTAATCATGAGATGAGAAAAAAATTAAACCAAAAATAGAATAAAAATAAGTTTGAAGAAAATTATTAAAACCGATTGCCTTACTGACCAAAATAAAAAAATTAAATGGAAAAATGCAAATATTAAAAATTAACTTTTAATTAAATACTTGATTTAAAAAAATTTTTAATACAAAAATAAGATATTTAAAAATAAACCTATTTGAAATAGTAATTTTTTTTTTTTTTTTTTTTTAAATCTTCAAAACGTTACATTTTTTTCTTGTATTTCAACAAAACTTTTATGTAAAGGAGGGAAAAAAAAAACTAAATGTGTGTTACATTTTTATTTATAATTTCTTTAGATAACATACAATCATTTAAATAAACGAAAAATTCAGACAACTTCTTCTTCAATGGCACAACAGCCCCAATGTGGGCTAAGACCGTCTGCCTATTAGCAGATTTCGAAACATATTTTCTATTTACAGGGTAGGGTTGCCTTCCCTGCGCTTAACATTCATATCAGATCGGGCCGTACATCTTAAGGAAGGGGCCTGAATGGCCGTAGCTAGCGCTCTGGCGCTCGGTACCACAGGTTTTTTCGGGTTCGAACCCATGGATGTTTGTCGTGGTTCGGAATCCACTTTAAACTGTAGGTCCCGGTCTGTTAAGCCCTCGTGAGACAGAAGATGACCGTAGAGCGACAAACCAAACCAAACCAAACATCTTAAGGTGGATTCGAACCACTACAGACATCCGTGGCACCGCCGAGACTCGAACCCGCAACCCTGTGGCACCGAGAGCTAGTCACTCGGCAATCAGATCCCAGATAAGACACTTACGGAAAGAAAAAAAAATGAAATAAATTTTGTACAGAATCCAATAGACAAAAAGCTTTATATCCAGAAGTTGATAGAAAAAGATATTTTTATTACTATTATTAAGGAATATATATCTTCAGAAAATGTGATTCATACTAGAAGACAAGTTCATGCCCTCCATGAAGTTCGTATTAAATCCTCAGCAATAAGATATATATATATATAGATATATAACGTCTTTGACTACTACAAACTGCTACAAACTTCGTTCCCAACTTTAGTATAATGGATTAAAATACATAGTAATGATAGATGTAGATGGCAACAGTCCAGAAATGTTATTAAAGTAGGATGTAGGATGGAATTTCTACATTTCGGTCGTCATGCGGTATTCCATCCCAGAATCGATCAAGATTTCATTAAATCAGCTAGTGTGCGTGAACCGGTACATCATCTGTCCGGTTCACGAAACAAAGATGTAAAGAGTTGAGTATAAAATTGCAGAAGTGAAGTCTGCGTGTGGTCACCTAGGATCAATGCTTGTATCAATAGTGGATGGTACGGTGTGATACACCATGCATATTTAGTAATTGGCAGATATATTAACCCATGTATTCGCATGCGTCGTTTATTACCGCTGTGCTTAGATCTGGATTTGCAAGGGTACATCTTGTTTAACTTGAATTTCTGATCTTGTCCGTCTCCTTAATTTTGGCCAGGGATCGAAGCCGCCAGTCTCACTGAGACGGCGAAATGTAGTAGCTATAGTTATGCGATGGACGTCGATCCATAAGAAAACGTTCGACACAAATCCTCACAGCTGTTCTGATATTCTGTTGACATTCATCATAAACAACTATCATTTCGCCATTCACCATAAACAACTATCATCTCAGCATTCACCATAAATAACTATCATTTCGATATTCACCATAAATAACTATCATTTCGATATTCACCATAAACAACTATCATTTCGGCATTCACCATAAGTAACAATCATTTCAGCATTCACCATAAATAACTATCATCTCGGCATTCACCATAAATAACTATCATTTCAATATTCACCATAAATAACTATCATCTCAGCATTCACCATACATAACTATCATTTCGGTATTCACCATAAATAACTGTCATGTCGACATATTGCGCGGATATATAACACATTATCATGATCTAAACAATAACATTATAAATACCAATTACAGCAATGCTGGTTTAATAAATTATATTGAAAATTAAATTATAAATTAAAAAATATATAGTTTATGATTTTAATATTTCTCAAGAAGAAATAGGGAAAGAAAAACTATTTTCCTTACATTAATTTAATTATTACTTTATCATTGAAATAAAGTATTTAAAAATAAACTTTTATCATCCAATTAATAACTCACTTTGTCTATCCATCGATTTTTTTTTAATAATTTCATTTATTTATTTTTAGCATAATTTTTTTACAATATTTGAATTTAAAAACGTGCATAAAACAGGTGCATTAATTTTTTTATCAAGTAATTAATCACTGAAACTGCTATAAATTGATTTATAAAAAGATATTATTATAAAAAAACATTCTTACAAAATATCGATATTTTAATGCACTTTAAATTAAAATATTATAAAAATATGAAGCATTGCTATAGCATTGTAAAAGCATTGTTATAAATACGTTAATATTATAATTTTTTATTTAGTTAAAAAAATAATTAATTATAATTTCTGAGTATTTTTTTTATTAGAACCACATTTTAAATAAAAATAAAAATATTTAAAGAAGACCACTTAAGAATTTAATTAAAATAATAGTAAAAAAAAAAAAAAAAAAAATTATTCTTTACAAAAAAAGATGTAATGGAGTTTAGATGCTTTAGATGTAATGGAGTTTCAGAATGTTTAAATTTATTTTGAGGTGAATTTGATTTAAAAAAAAAAAAACTAATAGGAGATATCTGAAGAATTTTTAAAAGAGTAATTTTTAAATTGGAAATGTACGGTTTTTAATTTAATTAGAAAAGAAATAATTAGACTTTTGTAATATTTTCATTAAAACCAGATAAAAACCATTATATATATGTGTCTGTGTATATTTTAAAAATTGGATTTTTAAGTGTTATAGATTTGAAATTCCACTGGAACACATGCACACGTTTATTTTTTTTTAGAACAAATTAAAGTAAATTACCTTCCAACACCATGCAATAATGGACATCATAGCAGAGTTTTAAAAAAATATTTGCATAATTTTCCCGTCTTGGAAGACTTATATTGTTTAAAATAAAAACAATGAAGCCAGTGAACGAATAAATAGATAACTGTATTTCAATAATTTATCCAGTTCTCCTTAAACGTTTTCCATTTTCAGGGTTTTCATCGACATACAAACACTATAATAAGCATATAGTGAATAGTGAAAATTAACTGAAGTGTGGAAAAAGTGACTTGAATTCACGCATGGGGCAAGACATGGTATCAAGTTCTTGACAAGGAATGCGATAGAAGTAACTATTTAAACTGGTCGAGCAAAAGAAGTATTTTTCCAGGACATCCTTCGACACTTCCTCACATCAGGCATGCTACTGTCACCGCTAAATTGAATCAGCATTCAGTGTTCTGCATACCCGCGGAAAATGAGGATCGAACATTCACCAATTGAGCCACTATAGGACCATGGTGAAATGTTCAGGTATACCAACTTATGGTCTTGAAACTTGGTTGAACTACCAGATTGATATAAGTTGACGATTTTGGAACTCTTAGCAATACTTTTGACACACGTTACTAGAAGAGCCTTTAACGGTGATCACGAGACAAATTCTTAACATCATAGGGTAAACGGCATAACATTACCAGCATTTTTTGGAGGTGATCATGAGATCTCAACATTATAGGGTAAACGTCATAACGTTACCAGCAGAATCTTTTGTAGATGATCATGAAACAAACACTTAACATCATAGTGTAAACGGCCTGACATTACCAGCATTTTTTGGAGGTGATCATATATATGATATTATACTCGTTAGATGACTGAATCCAAAAAAACAAATCTAGAACTCAGATGAACTAAAATTCTTTTCGCTTAGAAGCGGAAAGGAATAAACCTAATAAATTACCATTCAATAGAGCAGTTGGAATTTGTACAAAACTCTCTTCACATGATACTACCACTACATTTATGACATAGATGGAAAGCATGTTCTGTTCCTAGTTGGAAAATCCCATAACATGCAGTTAGTAGTATTATAAGGCTATTAAGAAAGCAATAGGGTAACAGGCTGCAAAAAGAAGTATGTGTGTATATTTTCAGAGAGTGGATATTTAATGTCCCACTTTTGAGACATTTTATACCAAGTAATTAGCGGTGGGAGAGACATATGGTTGTATAGAAGTTGATTGTGTGATTCAGCATTTATTAGAAAAACTTGGGGTAAAAACCCATAATATAAAAGATTTACGGAAACTAAACCATAGGAAAACTCTTTTAGCAATAATGTGCAAATGTAATGAACTGGAAAAAATTATAAATTGAATAAGTAACAAAGAAAAATCTTCAAAGGGAATTCCATTGGTTATTACAATATTTTGATCTTTTTTATGATGTTGTTTAAAAATAGTATTGCTGCAATTGATAATAATTCTAAGAAATTTATTGATGATGTAACCAAATTTTTTTTTTTTTTTTTTTTTTTGGCTGTCAATGGAATTTCAAAATGTTAATCCATAGACTTTGAAGTATAGTTCTTTCCTTTTGACAAAACATTTATTTGTAAGGAGTTATGTACTAGTATATTAATTAATATTGACATCAAAAACATATTCTTTTTGGCTGTTTGTATTTTTTAATTTAAGCACTCTATTGGATAGCTGCCAAGAGGACTTTATGAAAATTTGGATAAATTCAATTAGATCGTACACATACCTAAATCATGCTTGCGAATTAGGCAGTGATATTTAGTTCAAAATAACGATTATTAACTAATGATGAGTATTTTGTTTGTTAAGTTCGAATGCAGACTCTATCGTAGTTGTAAATGTAATCATTAAATATTCTCTGATTGCCAGTAGACAGGCAAACATGATAGCCATGATAAAGTCATTTTAAAGTATCTTGTTGGCAGTTGTTCATGAAAAATTCCTTAAAATGAAAAGTATCTAATGAAGAAATACTGGTATAACAGGTGGGCTGAAAAGTTCAAGAAGGCTGACACATAGATGGCGCTACTGGTATTAAATCCATGTGAATTTTAGTTAGCCCTAACCTTCAAAAGACATGTGTATAAATTTGACAGGCTAACTAAAATTCATATGGATTTAATACTAGTAGCGCCATCTATGTGTCAGCCTATGAACTTTTCAGCCCACATGTTAAGAGTTACTTTAGAAAAAAAAAAAAAAAATTATAAAACAGGTTTATTATTATTTATGATCTATGTGTTTGAAGTTGCTATTTAAACTTTGGAAATGAGTTTAAAAGATTTAAATAGCTCACCTGTTTTAGCCATGAACGTGATGAAAAGGCAAGCTGTCGGTGTTTTATGTAATTTCGATTTAATGGTTACGTAAGAAAATTATAATGCAGTGATTACTGATTTTAAAATATTTGTTGAATTCAATTTTTAACTATATTAAAGTAATACAATTAGTAAGCATAATAATTAATAAGTACTTCATCTAGTAATATGAAATAAAGTAACTCACTGATAAAAGTATGATACTTTTTGGAGGCTTTTTATCAATTAGTGTAATAATAAATTTGCCTTGCAGTTTTTTTATTATCATTATTAAAGAAGAAGTTTGGCAGTTTGGCAGTTTGAGTTTGCAGTTTTTTTATTGTCATTATGGAAAGGATACGAAATAATAAAACTTGCATACAATACTTCCATTCAATAAAAAAATTCAATAGGAGTTAAAGATGTTTAATATAAAATATATCGATTCTGCTTTAATACTTTCTGTAACAGAATTTAAATACAAAGTTTAAAAATTATTCTTCATCTTGTTCCTTTATCAAGAATATCTCAGAGAACCAAGTCATTGTCAATAACAATACGACCAAAATTTATATCAAGAAAAGAGTT
This sequence comes from Caerostris extrusa, assembly GCA_021605095.1. NCBI lineage: Eukaryota > Metazoa > Arthropoda > Arachnida > Araneae > Araneidae > Caerostris > Caerostris extrusa. The sequence continues at coordinate 93,223 of BPLR01003191.1, read as the reverse complement.
AATCTTTTATTTTTACAGCTGTATAAGATAATCTTTTGAATGAGGAAGTATCTTCACAATGTAAATTATCAATATTTATATCAAATGAGGCTTTATATTTGAAAGTTTTTAGATATCAGAACTGACTTCGAGAAAAAGATTATAATAGTCATTGAAGATATTATCCTAAATGTATTTTTATGAAATACATGTGTTGAAACACGCTAATAAAATGATTTTTTTTTTTGGTGGATGTAATTTTACTTATTCGTTTTTTTTAAAGACACACACACACACACACACACACACACACACATATATATATATATATACAGGGTATATACATTTCCCATAATGAATCAATTAAATTGTAATAATTTAATTACAAACATTTATTAAACAACAAATTAATTGTAAAACAAACAATTATTTGCATATTTACATATTACGTAACAAAGTCTGCATACATGAACCAAAGAATTTGTTTGTATTTCCTAAAACTTAAAGATATAATGTTTAGAAGGACCTCTTTTTCTCTGAATTCATTTTCTTGTTTGATGTCCAAACACAAATTACGAAAAAAAAATAATTGACTTTCAATTAAATAAAAACTTTATTTTTCATTATTAAATTGCGGTCTCAAACTAATTGATTCAAAAGGGAATGACGAATGGCAAATGGCTTCATAGTCATTTACGTGCACTTATTCACTTTTGTGATTCATAATTCGTATTTAATGAACACCACCTACATAAAAGGTATTGATTTAATTAGCTTTTATTTTTTTTTTTATTTAATTAATAATTGGAATAAATTTCAGTCAATGAGGCTAAGAATCGCTTTAAAAATTCTCTTGAAATTTAAATGGCAAGTATTTGAATATTTTGTAATTGTGTTGTAATTGTGTTGTGTTGTAATTGTGTTGTGTTGTAATTGTTTGTGTTGTAATTGTTTATCATTTTTGTTAATTTAAAGAATTTTTTTTTTTTTCATTCGAAATATTTTTTTATAGATAATCACTTTTTATTTTGCCATAAAGTGATAAATTAGTCATTTATGTGTGTTATTTCTGTCGTCAATCTTGATTTGGTTTGGTTTTTTATAGTCATGGGAATTTCTCCTGAAAACGATTTTCATGAATTTTCATGTTTTTCTTTACTTTTATAACCTAACATCTTGAAAAACAGAGTTATGATCTAAAGCAATGCAAGTATTTACGCAATTAGAGCAAAATGACAAAATGAAAACAATGTATATTTTTCGATTTAGTATATTAATGTTTTAGACCTGAAATTTTTACGTGTGTTTAAACTTAAAATTAATACAAAAGAAAAAAAGTTAATTAAAAAGAAAGAAAATTAAAGTTGTGATGAGCGGTTTCCTTATGAAAAGTGTCCCTGGCTCAAATCATCCTGGAATCTTTTTCGCCGCAAAGCCGTGAAACGTCATACTCTACGTAATAGCTCACGTGATTTCTCCATCCCATAAGAATCGTTTTAGTTTCAGACTGAATTTTGGCTTCCTGCAGATATGGTGTGGTCTTACTGCTGCCAGTCTGAGCGTGTCGAAACATAGCGGTTTTGGTCCAAAAATGTATTGCGGCAAATTGCAAATAGCAGTAAATTATATTAGAGTTGTGTCACTGTAATCGTATTAAATGTTATTATGTAAATAAATATTCTTTAGTTGAACATTAGACTTCTTTTTACAAAATTGCGTCATCATTCAGTATCTAGCGTTACTGTTGAAATAATTGAGAATTTTTAATCTTCTCACTATGTAAAAAGAAAAAGTTGAGTGATATAAATTTTTTTTTTTAGATATACAAAATTTTATGAAAAATTATTTGGACAATACTTGCAAAAGGATGTATTAAAATTCCGTGTTTCACTGAAATAATTGACACTTAAGGTTCACACAAAAAAATTTGGGAATATTTGAGTTTTATTCAAAGTACATTTTATATACAATATTAAAATACATATGTTTTCACGATAGAAAAAAGAATGAAAATTTAAATGAATTTAAAAATTAACAACACAGTTGATTTACTTTTGATTTTAATTTAAAACTATTTACTGCCTTTTGAGATCGTACAATAATTTATCTAGAATTATATTATAAAGAATTAAAAAATATTCTTCTGCTAAACCAAATTTTTAAATAGTTATAAATTTTTAAAAAAATTCAAAAATGTTTGAAATCTGTATATAATTTTTTGTTATTGGTCATTGTGTTTTAATATGTATATTCTGAAAAATGTTAATGTAGCAAATATTTAGTCAAATATGCATAAAACTATTTGATAAGCCAGAATTTAATTTTAGTTTTCATAAAACTTTAAAATTAACTTTTCTTATGATTTTTAAAAGATTAAAAAATAATTAAATTAAAATATTTTTTGCAGAAATTAATTTAAACTCAACCTTAAGAAAAATTAACTTTAAAATTTTCTTTCCGAAAACTATTTTTAAAAAAATCCATGACGTGATTTTAAAATTTTATTCCTCAAAAACTATTAAAATATTTTTACTTTTAAGTGCTCCGTTATTTACTTGCATACCTGAAACACCTCAAATATTAATATCACGACGTCAAAAATATTTCTAAACTCGAAAATATTCCATTATTTTTCCAGTTTTCTTCAAAACGATATAAACAAATTTTTAATAAAAATGCCAATGAGAGACTTGGTTACCGAAATAGAATAAAACATCATCCAAAAACATAAATTCATTTAGGAACTACAAAAGTATTTTCTTGTTTCATGATTTCGCTTTTTAGATGTTATTAGAAACAATTTTTTACGCAAAACAATTCGTGACTTGTGCTTTTATTTAATTAAATATGGCAGCATGCTTATAAATTCAAAAGGAGCCGTTTTTCCTTCTTTTTCCTTTTGTCCTGTTTTTCCCGAGTCCGCAATTCTAATTAAAGTCCGGATAAATTAAACATTTAGGAGATGCAGGTTTCAACGAAAATTCTGTGTTTCAATTTAGCTTATTATATTATTGTTCTTAATGCAAAGCTTTTACTCCCGCTTTGAGAATAAATCAAATTATAAATTTGAAGAGTGGAGTTATTTTTTTCATTAAAAAATATTTTAATTAGAAGTACATGGAAGCAAATTAAAAACGGATGCTTTGTTTGTACGACATGAATTTTTAAAATGTCATAAACATAATGAATTAAATTTACAAAGTTTATTTTAATTACACGTGTATACATAATAATGTGTTTGAGTTCAGCTACAAAATGTAATTTTTTTTAAGAACACTTTATTCAATAACATAAAAGGCTTTACGCTCTGAATACAAGAAATGGTATGTATAATCTCATTTCCCTGAAAAAAAAAGTTAAGATAGCGGATTAAAATTTTCGGATATTAAATATCTCTAATTTATTATAAAAGATTTAAATAAAAGTAGAATTATAAGGATATGTATTAAAATAATGGTTATTTTAATAATTTTATTTTGGGGGAATTGAAAAAATAATTTACATGATATGCATATTTTAAATTTTGAAATTATTAAAAACTTGTGAATAAATGCCATTATTTTTTGCTTTATCTTATATTAAAATCATTATTAAAATTTATTGATAAAGATTTTAAACATTAATCCAAATTCTACTGCTTTACGAAGACAATTGTTATTAGAATTTTAATATTATTCACAAAATATTTCTAATAAAATGTTTAAATTTTAATAAAATTTTTATTATTTTTAATCTAATGATATATTAAAATTGATTGCTACCATTTTTATATTTTCCAAAGCATGATTGAATTACTTTACAAAGACGATATATATTTGAATTTAAAAACACAATAATTATTAAAAATTTTGAATAAATAAAAAAAAATTATACTTAATATTTAAATTTAAATTATTAACAGAATTTATTAATAAACATTTTTAAAGATTTTTTCAAAACATAATTAAATTCCTTTACGCAGATAGTGTTTATTGTATTTGCAGCTATTTTTCTCACGGCATTTCATTCCCAGGAGAGAAGAATATGTTATTGACAAGTATATAATAACCCATAACTCAAATTTGACTGCAGGCAAAGCAGTATTGTGGGTAGTTACATTTCATGCAAGTGGTGTTTTTGTACTAATGAGAACAATCTGTCACTCTAATCCGATAGCAGATATTGGGCATCATGCATAACGAGACTCAGGAAATTAGCGAAAGTATGAGCGACCTTCACAGGTCGAAAACATCTACAGACTGAATAGGAACTATACTATGAGTTGTTCCATCGTGATTGATGATAGACCACGAGTTAAGAAATGTCTACTCAATGAGAAGTGATGGAAAGCTGCAGCAGCTTGACGGATTATCTTAAAATGAGTTGTTTTTTTTTGGAGAAGAGAGAGTTCTGCGACGAGTCAACTAGAAGTGTTGTTTTTCTCGGAAGTGACTGAACAGGCCGGTGTTTCCGCCTGTTTACAAAGTGAGACCCTTATGGTTTCGTGTAACATCACGCCGTGTGATAATGAAGTCTATCACAGTTCGGATGAATTAGATTCGTAGTAGACTCGAGAACTCTGTAATCTCCGTCCTTGGAGTGAATTGTACTTGTGAATCAAATTATCTTTAATTTTCATTTATTGTAAATAGAAATACCTGTACCTGAAAATACAAATTAGAGTGAACCTGAAAATGACCCTCTTCTTGTAGCCGTTGTAGGTCTAGTATAGGCCGAGGCGTTAGATTGTCAATAGTTGTTAAATAATCGTTAACAGTTGATTGCCGGCAAATTTTGAATAGCTGTAAATTATATTGGAATTGAGTGTTGTGTTTCTGTGATCTTCTTAGATGTCAATATGTAAACAAATATTCGATATTTGAACTTCATTCTTTTTCTTACAAGAACTGCAAGACAAGAGTGAAGTATGTAGTATCTGGCATTCCTGTTGAATTAATTGAGAACTTTTAATCTACTCACTATGTAAAAAAGAATAAGTTGGGTAATATAAATTTTTTTTATTTATACAAAATTTTATTAAAAAATTATTTGGACAATACTTACAGAAGAATTTATTAAAATTCAGGGTTTCACTAAAATAATTGGACACTTAGGAATTACATAAAATATTTTTTAAATATTTTAAATATTCTGCGAATATATTTGATTTTCGAACTAAACATTTTTTAATAATATTAAAATACCTATGTTCTCTAAATCAAAAACATAAAATGAAAATTTAAAGGAATTTAGAAATGAACGATGCAGTTGCTTTACTTTTACTTTTAATAAAGAAAACTATTTGCTACCTTTTGAGATCGTGCGATATTTCATCTGGAATTATATTATAAAGAATTAAAACATTCTTCAGTCAAAGAGATAAAAAATTTTTTAAAAGCTATATACTTTCAAAAATTGAAAGTGTTTGAAATCTGTATTTTAAATTCATTTTTTTTTTTTTTTTTTTTTTTTTTATTCTGAAAAATTTATTTCTGGTTTTAGTGTTTATATTCTGAAAAATGTTAATACAGCAAATATTTAGTCACATATGCTTAAAATTATTTCATAAGCCAAAATTTAATTTTCCCTTTTCAAAAACTATTCACTCTATAATTTTTAAAAAAAATTTTTAAAAAAATTAAATTTAATTCTTTTGCAGAAATTAATTTTAAACTCAACAAGCAAAATTAACTTTAAAATTTTCTACCAGAAAAATATTTTTAAAATCCATGAAGCGATATGAAACAGGTTTATTCCTCAAAAACTATTAAAACCTCTTTACTTTTAAGTGTTCCGTTATTTACTTGCATACCTAAAGCACCTCAAATATTAATATCGCGACGTCAAAATATTTTCTCAGCTCGAAAATATTCCATTATTTTCCCAGTTTTCTTCGAAACGACATTTTTTAATAAAAATGCCAAGGAGAGACTTAGTTACCAAAAATAGAATAAAACATCATCAAAAAACATAAATTCATTTAGGAACTACAAAAGTATTTTTCTTTTTCAAAAGGAGTTTTTCTTTTCAAAAGGAGTCATTTTTTTCCTTTTTGTCCTGTTTTCCCGAGTCCGCAATTCTAATTAAAGTCCGGATAAATTAAACATTTAAGAGATGCAGGTTTCAACGAAAATTCCGTATTTCAATTTAGCTTATTATATTATTGTTCTTAATGCAAAAGCTTTTACTCCGTTTGAGAATAAATCATTATAAATTTGAAGAATGGAATTTTTTTTCATTAAAAATATTTTAATCAGAAGTACATGGAAGCAAATTAAAAACAGACGCTTTGTTTGTATGACATGTACTTTAAAATGTCAATTAAATTTACAAAGTTTATTTTAATTACACGTGTATACATATTAATGTGTTTGAGTTCTGCTATAAAATGTATTTTTTTTAAAGAACACTTTATTCAATAACTTAAAAGGCTTTATGCTCTGAATTCAGAAATGGTATGAATAATCTCATGTCACTGAAAAAAATTAAATTAAAAGATTTAAATTTTTTGTATATTAAATATTTCTAATTTATTATAAAAGATTTAAATACAATTAAAATTATAAGTATATGTATTAAAAGAATGGTTATTTCAATAATTTTATTTTTGAGAGGAATTAAGAATATAATTTTACATGATATACATGTTTTAAATTTTTCAAATTATTAAAAACTTTTGAATAAATTTCATTAATTTTTCGTTAAATTTTTATATTTAAATCATTGTTAAAATTTATTAATGAAAAATTTAATAATTAATCTAAAACATGATTCTATTGCTTTAAGAAGACGATATTTATTAGAATTTTAATATTATCAGGCAAAATCTTTTGTAATAAAATGTTTAATGCTTTTTAAATCTAAACATACATAGTAAAATTGATTGCTAAGCTTTTAATATTAACGAAACACAATTGAATTGCTTTACAATTACAATATTTATTTAAATAAAAATTAAAAATTATATTTAACTTTTAAATTTAAATTATTATTTGAATTTATTAATAAACATTTTATAAAGTGTTTTGCAAAACATATTATTCCTTTTATGCAGATAGTGTTGATTGTATTCGTAGTATTTTTTCGCACGGGAAGTGTTTTGGCATTTCATTCCTAGGAGAAAGGAACGTATGTTATTTGGCAAGTATATGATGACAAACCATCACTCAAATTTGACAGCAAACAAGCAATATTATGGGTAGTTATATCAAATCAAATCTTCAAAATATCCTGGATTCTTATTTCACCACAAAGCAGTGAAACGTCATATTATACGTAAAAGTTCACTTAATTTCTCCTACCAATCGAATCTTTTCAGTTTCAGTTTGAACTTTGGCTTCCTGTAAGCATGGGGAGATCTGACTGCTGTTACTCTGAGCTTGTCGAAACGTAACGGTGTTTGCCAAAAATGTATTGCGGTAAACTGTTAAGAGCAGTGAATTATAATAGAATTGTGTGTTGTGCTTTTTGTGATTATCTTAAGTCAGTGTTTCACTGAAATATATAGAAACTAGGATTTACATAAAAAATTTTGCGAACATTGTAAGTTTTATCAAAGTTACACATTTTTATATATAAAATTAAGACACATTTTCTAGATCGAAAAAGAAAATCAAAATTTAAATGAATTTAGAAATAAACGATAGAATTAATTTAAATTTTAATTAAAAACTGATTTGCTGTCTTTTAAAAAATATGATATTTTTATCTAGATATATATATATAAAGAATTCAAGACAAAATATTTTTAAATATTTATAAATTTAAAAAACTTAAAAGTGTTTAAAATCTGTATTTTAAATTCTTTTTGGTTATTGGTTATTATATTTTAAAATATATATATATTCTGAAAAATGTTAATATAACAAATATTTAGGCAAATAGGCATAAAACTATTTTATAAGCCAAAATTTAATTTTTTACAAAACTACTTGCTCTAAAATTTAAAAAAAAAAAAATAATAAATAATTAAATTGAATTATTTCGACTCGAGAACTCTGTACATCTCCGTCCTTGGAGTGAAATGTACGTGTGAATCAAATTATCTTTAATTTTCATTTATTGTAAATAGAAATACCTGTACCTGAAAATACAAATTAGAGTGAACCTGAAAATGACTCTCTTCTTGTAGCCGTTGTAGGTCTAGTATAGGCCAAGGCGTTAGATTGTCAATAGTTGTTAAATAATTGTTAACAGTTGATTGCCGGCAAATTTTGAATAGCTGTAAATTATATTGGAATTGAGTGTTGTGTTTCTGTGATCATCTTCGATGTCAATATGTAAACAAATATTCTTTATTTGAACTTCATTCATTTTCTTACAAGAACTGCAAGAAAAAGAGTGAAGTATGTAGTATCTGGCATTCCTGTTGAATTAATTGAGAACTTTTAATCTACTCACTATGTATAAAGAATAAGTTGGGTGATATAAAGTTTTTTTTTTATACACAAAATTTTATTAAAAAATTATTTGGAAAACACTTACAGAAAAAAAATTATTAAAATTCAGTGTTTCACTAAAATAATTGGACACTCGGCAATTACATAAAATATTTTTTAAATATTTTAGAAATTCTCGAATATTTGACTTTCGAACTATACATTTTTTTATAATATTAAAATACGTATGTTCTCTCGATCGAAAATGAAAATTTAAATGAATTTAGAAATGAACGATACAGTTGATTTACTTTTACATTTAATAAAAATGATACCTTTTTGAGATCGTACGATATTTCATCTAAATTATATTATAAAGAATTTAAAACATTCTTCTGTCGAGATATAAAAATTATAGCTATATACTAGCTATATACTTTCAAAAATCGTAAGTGTTTGAAATCTGTATTTTAAATTCTTTTTTTATGTTATTATTTATTATTGCGTTTTAATATTTATATTCTGAAAAATGTTAATGCAACAAACATTTGGTCAAATATGCACAAAACTATTTGATACGCCAAAATTTAATTTTTCCTTTTTGCACAAAACTATTCACACTATAATTTTTAAAAGATTAAAAAATAATGAAATTATTTTGCAGAAATTAATTTTAAACTCAATCTCAAGCAAAAATTAACTTTAAAATTTTCTCTAAGAAAAATATTTAAAAAATCCATGGCGCGGTATGAAATCGTTTTAATCCTCAAAAACTATTAAAATAATTTTACTTTTAAGTGTTCCGTTATTTACTTGCATACCTAAAAACACCTCAAATATTAATATCGCGACGTCAAAAATATTTCTCGACTCGAAAATATTCCATTATTTTTCCAGGTTTCTTCAAAACGACATAAACAAATTTTAATAAAAATGCCAAGGAGGGACTTAGTTACCGAAATAGAATAAAACATCATCAAAAAACATAAATTCATTTAGGAACTACAAAAGTTTTTTTCCTTGTTTCATGATTTCGGCTTTTAGACGTTGTTATTAGAAACACTTTTACGCAAAGAATTCGTGACTTGTGCTTTTTATTTAATTAAATATCCCAGAATTCTTATCAATTCAAAAGAAGCCATTTTTCCTTTTTGTCCTGTTTTTCCCGAGTCCGCAATTCTAATTAAAGTCCGATAAATTAAACATTTAAGAGATGCAGGTTTCAACGAAAATTCTGTATTGCAATTTAGCTTATTATATTATTGTTCTTAATGCAAAGCTTTTACTCCGTTTTAAGAAGGAATCAAGTTATAAATTTGAAGACGGGAATTATTTTCATTAAAAATATTTTAATTAGAAGTACATGGAAGCAAATTAAAAACGGATGCTTTGCTTGTAAGACATGAATTTTAAAATGTCATATACATAACGAAATAAACTTACAAAGTTTATTTTAATTACACGTGTATACATATTAATGTGTTTGAGTTCAGCTATAAAATGTTTTTGTTTAAGAACACTTTATTCAATATCGTAAATGGCTTCATGCTCTGAATACAGAAATGGTATGAATAATGTCATTTCCCTGAAAAAAAGTCATAGGATTAAAATCTTCGGATATTAAATATCTCTAATTTATTATAAAAGACTTAAATAAAAGAAGAATCATAAAGACATGTGTTAAAAGCGTAATTATTTCAAAATTTTTATATTCGGTGGAGTTAAAAATATAATTTGCATGAAATGCATGTTTAAAAATTTTTCAAATTATTAAAATCTTTTGAATAAATTTCATTAGTTTTTCATTAAGTAATTTCAAATCATTGTTAAATTTTATTAATAGTTTTTAATAAATAATCCAAAATATTATTATATTGGTTTGCGAAGAAGACAGTTATTAGAATCTTAATATTATGAACAAAATATTTTTAATTAAATGTTTACTTTTAAATCAAAACATATATTAAAATTTATTGCTAATCTTTTAATATTATCCAAGCATGATTGAATGGCCTTACAACGATTATATATATTTGAATTTTAAAAACTGTTCTTATCATTCAAAAATTTTAAATAAATTTTCAAAATTATATTTAATTTTTAAATTTAAATTATTATTACGATTTATTAATAAACAATTTTAAAGATTTTTCCAACACAGGTTTATATTCCTTTACGCAGATAGTGTTTATTGTATGTGTAATATTTTTCTTACGGGAAGATATTTGGCATTTCATTCCCAGAAGAGGAATGTCTGTTATTTCACAAGTATATAAAAACAAATCAATCAAATTTGACAGCGGACAAGCAATATTATGGGTAATTATATTACATGCTATTAGTATTTTGTACTTTTGTTTTAATGTAGTTAATGAGAACAACCTGTCACTCAAGTCTAATAGCAGATATTCGGTATCATGCATAATGAGACTCAGAAATTAGCGACTATCTGTGAGAAGATCGAAACAACATTAAAACAAATTAGCGAAATTCGAAATAACTAGTACAGATTGAATATGAACTATACCAGTTTCCATGGTGATTGGTGATAGACCATTAGCTGAGAAATGTCTACTCCAATGAGAAGTGACGGAAGTTTTAGAAACGGATTTTCTTAAAAGGAATTTTTTTGGGGGTGAAGAGGGGAGAGAGTTCTGCCATGAGTCAACCAGAAGTGTTGCTTTTCTCTGAAGTAATGAATATGCCGGATTATCCGCCTGTTTTTCAGAGTGAACCCCTTATGATTGCGTGTAACATGCCTAGGGATAATTAAGGTCTACCGCACACCAGCAATTAGATTCAAGGTAGACTTGAGAACTCTGAAAATCACCGATTATGGAGTGAACTCTACTTGTGATTTAATCGTGTCCTTGTGATCAAATTTGTTCCCATGAACATAAAAAGTGATTCTCTTTTTGAAGCCGTTATAGGTCTAATATAGGCCGTGATGTTACATATTTAAAAACCACACTTATTGAAAAACACGAAGTTATAAAATGAAATATAAATGATAAAGAACTCTAATAATATTTAATAATAAATTTATTAATAGAATTTTTTTGTTCCTGTCATCGTCTTAAATGTCATTATGTAAATAAATATTAGTCAGTTGAATATCAGTCTTCTTATTACAAGAATTGCGTCATCATTTAGTACCTAGCGTTCCTATTGAAATAATTGGGAATTTTTCATCTTCTCACGATGTAAAAAGAAATTTCAGCTAGCCGAGGAACATTGGCGCTATAAAGTATTTTAGATATACAAAATTTTATTAAAAATGTTTTGGACAATACTTATACAAGAATTTATTAAAAATTCAGTGTTTCGCTGAAATAATTGGACACTTAGATTTACATAAAAATTTTTGATAAAATTTAACTTTATTAGAATTACACATTTTTTTATATATAATATTAAAATACATATGTCTTCACGGTCAAAAAAAGAAATGGAAATTTAAATGTATTTAAAAATAAACGATATTGATTTACTTCTGCTTTTAATTTAAAAAAAAAAAAATATTTTCGGCCTTTTGAGATTATACAACAGTTTATCTAGAATTATATTCTAAAGAATTAAAAACATTCTTCAGTCAAGAAACAAAATTTTTAAATATTTATAAATTTAAAAACTTAAAATGTTTGAAATCTGTATTTGAAATTCTTTTTTTGTTATTGGTTATTGTGTTTTAAAATTTATTTTCTTGAAAAATGTTAATATAACAAATATTTAGCTAAATATACGTAAAACCTATTAAATAAGTCAAAATTCATTTTTTCCTGTTAACAAAACTATTCACTTAGTAATTTTTAAAAATTAAAAAAAAAAAAAATTAATTAAATTAAATTATTTCGCAGAAATTAATTTTAAACTCAACTTCCTGAAAAATTAACTTTAAAATCTTCTCTCGCAGAAAAATATTTTCAAAAAATCCATGACGCTTATATGAAACAATTTTATTCCTACAAAACTATTAAAATATTTTTACTTTTAAGTGTTCCGTTTTTTACTTGTATACCTAAAACCCCTCAAATAATAATATCACGACTCGTAAATATTCCATTATTTTTCCAGTTTTCTTCAAAACGACATAAACAAATTTTTAATAAAAAGGCCAAGGAGAGACTTAGTTACCGAAATAGAATAAAACATCATCCAAAACATAAATTCATTTAGGAACTACAAAAGTATTTTTCTTTTGTTTCATGATTTTGGCTTTTAGACGTTGTTATTAGAAACACTTTTTACGCAAAGAATTCGTGACTTGTGCTTTTTATTTAATTAAATATGGCAGCATTCATATAAATTCAAAAGAAGCCATTTTTTCCTTCTGTTTTCCTTTTTGTCCTGTTTTTCCCGAGTCCGCGATTCTAATTAAAGTCCGGATAAATTAAACATTTAAGAGATGCAGGTTTCAACGAAAATTCTGTGTTTCAATTTAGCTTATTATATTATTTTCTTAATGCAAAGCTTTTACTCCGTTTTGAGAATAAATCAAGTTATAAATTTGTAGAGTGGAATTAATTTTTTTCATTAAAAATGTTTTAATTAGAAATACATGGAAGCAAATTAAAAACGGATGTTTTGTTTGTACGACTTGAATTTAAAATGTCATATACATAATGAATTAAATTTTCAAAGTGTATTTTAATTACATGTGTATACATATTAATGTGTTTGAGTTTAACAAAAAAAATGTAATTTTTTTAAGAACACTTTATTCAATAACACAATATGTCTTTATGCTCTGAATACAAAAATGGTATGAATAATCTCATTTCCCTGAAAAAAAATAAGTTAACGGATTAAAATCTCCGGATATTAAATATCTCTAATTTATTATAAAATATTTAAATAAAAGTATAATCAATGACATGTATTAAAAAATGGTTATGTCAATGATTTTATTTTTTTGGGGAATTAAGAAAATAACTTAACATGATATGCATGCTTTACATTTTTCACATAATTAAAAAAACTTTGTATAAATTTCACCAAGTTTTCATTACATTTTATATTTAAATCATTATTAAAGTTTATTAATAAATATTTTAATTTTTAATCCTTGAAGCATAATTCTATTGCTTTTTACGGCGAAGATATTTATTAGAATTAACATTACTAAGTACAATGTTTTAAATAAAATGTTTATAAATAATTAAATTTTTACTTTTTTTTTTTTTTTTATCTATGCATATATAATAAAATTGATTGCTAAACTTTTTAATGCTATCCAAGCATGATTGAATTGTTCACAAAGACGATATATATATATGAATTTTAAAAATTATAATTATTATTCAAATATTTTCGCATAAAATTTAAAAACTATTTTTAGCTTTGGCATGTCATTCCCAGGAGAAAAGATTGCCTGTTATTTGACAAGTGCATAATAATAATCTATCACTCAAATTTGACAGCAAACAAACAGTATTGTGGGTAATTATATTACGTGCAGTTAGTGTATTGTACTAATGAGAAAAGCCTGTTACTCAAATCTGATAGCAGATATTTGGTATTATGTATAATGAGACTTAAGAAATTAGCGAATCTCTGTTCGACCTTCACAGGTGAAAATAATAACAGATTGATAATGAAGTATACCATACGTTGTTCTATTGCTATTGGGGAAATAATGCGAGCTGAGAAATGTCTACTCCAATGGGAATTGAGGAAGTTGATCTGTCTTCTTGTTGGATTGTTTAAAAGGGGGTTGTTCTTGGCGAAGAAGTGAGAGAGTTCTGCGGCGAGTCTACCAGAAATGTTGTAGTTTCTTTCTTGGAAGTGATTAAACAGGAAGGAGATTCCACCTGTCTACAAAAGGAATCCTTTGTGTCCAGCACACCGGCCGTAGACCAGTGCAATAGATTCGTCGTAGAATCGAGAACTCTGAAAATCTCCGTCCTTGGTGGGAATTGCATTTGTAATAAAATTGTCTTACATTTTTATCCTTGTAAATACAATTCTACATATATATATATATATATATATATAACCCTTGCAAATAAAAGTTAAAAGTGCATCCATGACCTTAAAATGGCCTTCTTCTTGAAGCCGTTGTAGGTCTAGTATAGACCCAGACGATACATTGTTAATAGTTGTTAAATAATTGTTAACAATTGTTTGTCGGCAAGTTGTTAATTTGTGAATTATATTAGAATTACGTGTTGTGTTTCTGTGGTCGTCTTAAATGTCATTATGTAAATAAATGTTAGTTAGCTGAACTTAACACTTTTTCTTACAAGAACTGCGTCATCATGTAGAAGTAATTGAAAATTTTTAATTTTCTATGTAAAAAGAATAAGTTGGGTGCATTAAGCCTTTTTTTTTTTTTGGATATACAATATTTTATTCAAAATTATTTGAACAATATTACAGAAGAATTTATTAAAATTCAGCGTTTCACTGAAATAATTGGACACTTAGGAATTACATAAAATATTTTTGCAAATATTTGAAATATTCAGCGAATATTTGATTTTCAAACTACATATTTTTTTATATTATTAAAATACCTATGTTCTCTCGATCAAAAACAGAAAATATAAATTTAAATGAATTTAGAAATGAACGATACAATTGATTTACTTTTACTTATAATAAAAAAAAAAAAAAAACTATTTGCTGCGTTTTGAGACCATACGATATTTCATCTAAAATTATATTATAAAGAATTAAAAGCATTCTTCTGTCAAGATATAAACTTTTTAAATAGCTATAAATTATCAAAACGCAAAAATGTTTCAAATCTGTATTTTAAATACTTTTTTCGCTATTGGATATTATGTTTTAAAAATTTATATTCTGAATAATGTTAATATAACAAATATATACTCAAATATGCGTAAAACTACCTGATAATCCAAAATTTAATTTTTCCTCTTATACAAAACTAATCACTCTTATAATTTTTAACAGATTATAAAAAATAATTAAATTTAATTATTTTGCAGAAATCAATTTTAAACTCAACTTTAAGAAAAATTAACTTTCAAATTTTCAAATATTTTTAAAAAATACATGATGCGATATGAAAAAAAGTTTCATTCCTCAAAAACTATTAAAAATTATTTTTACTTTTAAATGTTCCGTTATTCACTTGCATACCTGAAACGCCTCGCATATTAATATCGCGACTTCAAATTTTTGGAAAATATTTCTTAACCCGAAAATATTCCATTATTTCTCTAGTTTTCTTCAAAACGACATAAACAAATTTTTAATAAAAATGCTGAGGAGAGATTTGATTACGGAAATAGAATAAAACATCATCAAAAACATAAATTCATTTAGGAACTACAAAAGTATTTTTCTTGTTTCATGATTTCGCTTTTAGATGTTATTAGAAACAATTTTTACGCAAAATAATTCGTGACTTGTGCTTTTATTTAATTAAATATGGCAGCCTTCTTATAAATTCAAAAGGAGCCATTTTTTTCCTTCTTTTTTCCTTTTAGTCCTGTTTTTCCCCAGTACGCAATTCTAATTAAAGTCCGGATAAATTAAACGTTTAAGAGATGCAGGTTTCAAACGAAAATTCTGTGTTTCAATTTAACTTATTATTTTATTGTTCTATATAATTTAGCTTATTATATAATGGTTCCTAATGCAAAGCTTTTATTCCGTTTTGAGAAGGAATTTTTTTGAAAGTTATAAATTTGTAGAGTGGAAATTTTTTTTCATTAAAAATATTTTAATTAGAAGTACATGGACGCAAATTAAAAACGGATGCTTTGTTCGTACGACATGAATTTTAAAAATGCCATATACATAATGAATTAAATTTACAAAGTTTATTTTAATTACACGTGTATGCATATTAATGTGTTGAGTTCAGCTTTAAAATGTAATTTTTTTGAGAACACTTTATTCAATAGCATAAAAGGCTTGATGCTCTGAATACAGAAATGGTATGAATAATCTTATTTCACGGGAAAAAAAAAAAGTTAAGTTAATGTATTAAAATGTTAGGATATTAAATATCTCTAATTTATTATAAAAGCTTTAAGTAAAAGTAGAATCATAAAGATATGTATCAAAAGAATAGTTATTGAAATAATTTAATATTTTCGAAGGAATTAAAAAATAACTTACATAATATGCTTGTTTTAAACTTTTCAAATTATTAAAAACTTTTGAACAAATTTCATTAATTTTTTATTCAATTTTAAATTTAAATCATTGTTAAAATTTATTAATAAACATTTTGAACATGAATCGAAATTCTATTGCTTTACGAAGACGATATTAATTAGAATTTTAATATTATTCATAAATGTTTCTAATAAAATATTTAATTTTTAATAAAATGTTTAATTTTTTAAATCTAATCATTCATTGAAATTGATTGCTAATATTTTTAATATTATCCAAGCATGACTGAATTGCTTTACAATAATGGTATTTAATTGAATTGTAAAATTTATAAATTATTATTCTAAAATTTTGAATAAAATTTATATTTATTTTTTAAATTTAAATTATTAGTAGAATTTATTAATAAACATTTTTCCAAAGCAGGATTAAATTCCTTTACGCAGACAGTGTTTATTGTAGCCGTAGCATTTTTTTTTTTCTCACGGGAAGAATTTTGGCATTTCCTTCCCAGGTGAGAGGAACGTATGTTATTTGACAAGTATATAACACCCCATCGCTCAAATTTGACAGCAGACAAGCAGTTTTGCGGGTAGTTATATCACATGCAATTAGTGTTTTGTACTAATGAGAACAACCTGTCACTCAAATATGATTGCAGATATTCGGTATCATGTATAAGAGACTCAGGAATTAGCGAATGTCTGTGCGAATGTCGAAACAATATTAAAACAAACTAGTGAACGTCGAAACAACTACAGACTGAATATGAACGATACCATGATTTGTTCCATAGTGATTGGTGATAGACCACTAGCGGAGAAATGTCTACTCCAATGAGAAGTGACGGAAGCTGACACCTCGCCTTTTGACGGATTGTGTTAAAAGGAATTTTTTTGGGAAGAGGGAAGAGAGATCTGTGACGAGTCGACCGGAAGTGTTGTTTTTCTTTTTTTCTCTGAAGTGACTGAATAGACCGTAGCATCCGCTTGTGTTTTCAATGTGAACCCCTTGGGGTCTCGTGTATCACGCCCTGTGATAATTAAAGTATGCCGCAGACCACGTGTTTTGAGATTCGACGTAGACTCTAGAACTCTGAAATCACCGACTTTGGAGTGAACTGCATTTAAAATCAAATTTTATTTTTAATTTTTCATTCATTTTCATAATAACATAGAGCACATTATTTGTATATATATAGTGCTTGTAAATAAAAATTAAAGTGTTTCTATGAAACGTGAAAGTGGCCCTCTTCTTGAAGCCGTTGTGGGTCTAGTATAAAACGAGACATTACATTGTCAATAGTTATTAAATAATTGTTAACAGTTGTTTGTCGGCAAGTTGTTAATAGTGGCGAATTATATTAGAATTGTGTGTTGTGTTTCTGTGATGGTCTTAAATGTTATTATGTAAATGAATCTCAGTTAGCTGAACTTCATCTTTTTTCAAGAACTGCGTCATCATGTAGTATCTAGCGTTCCTGTAGAAATAAATGAGAACTTATAATCTTCTTTACTATGCAAAAATAATAAGTTGGGTAATATAAAGTTTTTTTTTTTTTTTTTTTTTATACAAAAATTTTATTAAAAATTATTTGGACAATACTTGCAGAAAAATGTATTCAAATTCAGTGTTTCACTGAAATAATTGGACACTTAGGATTTACATAAAAAAGATTTGAGAATATTTAAGTTTTATTCGAACTACACATTTTTATATATAATACTAAAATGCATATGTTTTCTCAATCAAAAAAAAGGAATGAAAATTTAAATGAATTTTAAAATGAACGATGTTGATTTACTTCTGCTTTTAATTAAACATAAAAAAAAAATATTTGCTGTCTTCTGAGATCACAAAATAGTTTATCTAGAACTATATAATAAAGAATTAAAAAACATACTTCCGTTAAACAAATTTTTAAATAGTTATTAATTTTAAAAATTCAAAAGTGTTTGAAATCAGTATTTTAAATTCTTTTTTTTTTGTTATTGGTTAAGGTTTTTTAATTTATATTCTAAAAAAAATGTTAATATAACAAATATTTAGCTAAATAGGCGTAAAACTATTTGATAAGCCAACATTTAATTTTTCTTTTTACACAAAACTATTCACTCTTTTAATTTTTAAAAATTAAAAAAATAATTAAATTAAATTATTTCGCAGAAATTAATTTCAAACTCAATTTTAAGAAAAATTAACTTTTAAATTTCCACTCAGAAAAGCATTTTTAAAAAAATCCATAACGCGTTATGAAACAATTTTTATTCCTCAAAAACTATTAAAACTTTTTTACTTTTAAGTGTTCCGTTATTTAGTTGCATACCTGAAACACCTCAAATATTAATATCGCGATGTCAAAATATTTCTCGACTAGAAAATATTCCATTATTTTTCCAGTTTTCTTCAAAGCGACAGAAACAAATTTTTAATAAAAAATGCCAAGGAGGGACTTAGTTACCGAAATAGAATAAAACATCATCAAAAAACATAAATTCAACTACGAACTACAAAAGTATTTTCTTGTTTCATGATTTCGGCTTTTTAGACGTTGTTATTAGAAACAATTTTATGCAAAAGAATTCGTGACTTGTGCTTTTTATTTAATTAAATATGGCAGTATTCTTATAAATTCAAAGGAGCCATTTTTTCCTTCTTTTTTTTTTTCCTTTTTGTCCTGTTTTTCCAGAGTCCGCAATTCTAATTAAAGTCCGGATAAATTAAACATTTAAGAGATGCAGGTTTCACGAAAATTCTGTGTTTCAATATAGCTTATTATATTATTGTTCTTAATGCAAAGCTTTTACTCCGTTTGAGAATAAATCAAGTTTAAAATTTGAAGAGTAGAATTTTTTTTTCATTAAAAATATTTTAATTAGAAGTACATGGAAGCAAATTAAAAACGGATGCTTTGTTTGTAAGACAGGACTTTTAAAATGTCATATACATAATGAATTAAATTTACAAAGTTTATTTTAATTACATGTGAAGACATATTAATGTGTTTGAGTTCAGCTATAAAATGTAATTTTTTTAAGAACACTTTTATTCAGTAACATAAAAGGCTTTATGCTCTGAATACAGAAATGGTATGATTAATCTCATTTCACGGAAAAAAAAAGTTAAGTTAACGAATTAAAATCTTCGGTTATTAAATATGTCTAATTTATTATAAAATATTTAAATAAAAGTAGAATCATAAGGATATGTATTAAAAGAATGGTTACTTCAATAATTTTATTTTTTTTGCGGGAATTAAAAAAATAATTTACATGATATGCATGTTTTTAAATTTTAGAAATTATTAAAAGCATTTGAATAATTTTCATAAATTTTACATTAAATTTTATATTTAAATCATTGTTAAAATTTATTAATAAAGATTTTAATAATTAACCCAAAACATGGTTCTATTGCTTTACGAAGACGATATTTATTAGACTTTTAATATTATCAAGCAAATGTTTTTAATAAAACGTTTAATTTTTTTAATCTAAACATATATTAAAATTGATTGCTAATATTTTTAATATTAGCGAAACGTGATTGAATTGCTTTACAAAGAAGATATATATTTGAATTTTACGAATTTAAAAATTATTAGTCTAAAATTTTGAATAAAACTTAAAAACTATGTTTAATTTTTAAATTTAAATTATTATTAAAATTTATTAATAATATACTTTTAAAGATTTCTTTTAAAATATGATTAACTTCATGTACGCAGACAGTGTTTATTGTATTCATAGCATTTTTTTCTCGAGAAGAGTTTTGGCATTTCATTTTCCAAGAAAGAGGAATGCATATTATTTGACAAGTATATAATGAAAACACATAATTCAAATTTGACAGCAGGGTGGGGTACTTATATTACAGGCAATTAGTGTTTTGTACTAGTGAGAACAATGCGTCACTCAAAAATACGATAGCAGATATTCGGTACCATGCAGAATGAGACTCAGAAAGTAGAAAATGTCTGTGCGAAGGTCGAAACAATATTAAAACAAATTAGCGAATGGTCGAAACAACTACAGATCGAAAATGAACTATACTATGAATTGTTCCATGATGATTGGTGATAGACCACGAGCTGAGAAATGTCTACCTCCATGAGAAGTGAGGAAAATGACCCCCCCCTCTTGACGCATTGCTTTAAAAGGAGTTTTTTTATGAAGAGTGGAGACAGTTCTGCGACGAGTGGACAAGAAGTATTTTTTTCTTTCTTTCTGTAAAGTGACTGTACAGACCAGATCTACATCCTGTTTTTTCAAGGGAACTCCTTGTGGTTTCTTGTATCACGTCGTGTGATAATTAAGATCTGCCTCAGAACGGGTGTTTAGATTAGTCGTAAACTCGAGAACGAGAACTCTGAAAATCTCTGAATTGGACTTAATTGCACTTGCGAATCAAATTATCTATAATTTTCCTAATTAGAGTTATATATATATATATAATAAATGCTTAAAAACTAAAAGTATTTCCATCGGCCTGAAAGTGGCCCTCTTCCTGAAGTCGTTATAGGTCTAGTATAGATCGAGACAATGCATTGTTAGTAGTTGTTAAATAATTGTTAATAGTTATTTGGCGGCAAATTGTTGATAGTCTTGAATTATATTTGAATTGTGTGTTGTGTTTCTGTGAACATCTTAAATGTTGCTATGTAAATAAATCTCAGTTATTTGAACTTCATCTTTTTCTTAAAAGAACTGCTTCATCATGTAATATCTAACATTCCTGTTAAAATAAGTGATAACTTTTAATCTTTTGACTATGTAAAAGCGCGTCAAATCAGCGCTCAAATGCGTCAAATCTCGATTGGTACCGAAAACACTGAATGCGCCGGATCACACTGCATTGATTCTTCGTGACTTTTTCGCCAAAAATGAAACCCATATTATTCCACAAGCACCGTATTCACACCGTGCGACTTCTGGCTATTCCTTAAAAATCGAAAGACCACTCCGGGGACGCCGGTTTGAATCGATTGAAGAGATTCAACGTGAATCGGCGCATTGAAGGTCATCCCTGACGATAACTTTTTAGCATGCATTGAGGATTGGAAAAAAGTTGCCTAAGTGCATGTGTCCGGAGAGGATTACTTTGAAGGCGATGAAATAAATTTGGAAGAATAAATGAAGAGTTGTTGAAAAAAAAAAAAAATAATTGGTCTTACATTTTGGACACAATAATATATACTTATCAAATAATATACATTCCTCTCTTTGGAAATGAAATGCCAAAATTCTTCCCGTAAGAAAAAAATTCTACAAATACAATATACACTCTCCGCGTCGAGGAATTTAATCATGTTTTGTAAAAATCTTTTAAAACATTTATTTGTAAATTCTAATAATAATTTAAATTTAAAAATTAAATATACTTTTTAAATTTTATTTAATAATAATTATAATTTTCAATTTTCATTCAAACAAATATGGTCACTGTAAAGCAATTCAATCATTCTTGGATAATATTAAAAAGATTATCAGTCAATTTTATTATATATTTAGATTAAAAAAATTATATATTTTATTAAAATATAAACATTTTATCATAAATATTTTGTGAATAATATTAAACCTAAACTAAACTATCTTCTTTGTAAAGCAATAGAATCATGTTTAGAATTAAAGATTAAAATTTTTATTAATAAATTTGAAACATTATTTAAATTTTAATTTTAATGAAATTTATTCAAAAGATTTTAATAATTTAAAAAAATTTAAAACATGCATATCATGTAAATTATTTTTTTAATTGCCGCAAAAATATAAAATTATTGAAATAACCTTTCTTTTAATACATATGCTGCTGATTCTACTTCCATTTAATTTTTTTATAATACATTAGAGATATTTAATATCCCAAGATTTTAATTCGTTAACTTCTTTTTCAGTGAAATGAGATTATTCATACCATTTCTGTATTCAACGCATAAAGCCTCTTATGTTATTGAATAAACTGTTCTTTAAAAATACATTTTGTAACTGAAATCAAACACATTAATATGTATACACATGTAATTAAAATAAACTTTGTAAATTTAATTCATTATGTATATGACATTTTAAAATTCATGTCGTGCAAACAAAGCATCCGTTTTTAATTTGCTTCCATGTACTTCTAATTAAAATATTTTTAATTGAAAAACATTTCCACTCTTCAAATTTATAACTTGATTTATTTCTCAAAACGGAGTAAAAGCTTTGCATTAAGAACAATAATATAATAAGCTAAATTGAAACACAGAATTTTCGTTGAAACCTGCATCTCTTAAATGTTTAATTTATCCGGACTTTAATTAGAATCGCGGACTCGGGAAAAACAGGACAAAAAGGGGGAAAAAAAATAGGAAAAAATGGCTCTTTTTGAATTTATAAGAACGCTGGCATATTTAATTAAATAAAAAGCACAAGTCACGAATTCTTTGCGTAAAAATTGTTTCTAATAACAACGTCTAAAATTCCGAAATCAGGAAAACAAGAAAAATACTTTTGTAATTCCTAAATGAATTTATGTTTTTGGGATGATGTTTTATTCTATTTCGGTAACTAAGTCTCTCCTTGGCATTTTTATTAAAATTTGTTTGTGTCGTTTTGAAGAAAACTGGAGAAATAATGAAATATTTTCGAGTTGAGAAATATTTTGAGAGTCGCGATATTAATATTTGAGGTGTTTTAGGTATGCGAGTAAATAACGGAACACTTAAAAGTAAAAAATATTTTAATAGTTTTTGAGGTATAAAATTGTTTCATATCACGTTCATAGATTTTTTTAAAAACATTTTTCTGTGAGAAAGTTTTAAAGTGAATTTTTCTTGAAGTTGAGTTTAAAATTAATTTCTGTGAAATAATTTAATTTAATTTTTAAAAATGATAGATTTTGTGAAAAGTTTTTTGTGATCAAATAGCCAAAATATTATAATTATATGTATCAAATAATTTATGCATATTTGACTAAATATTTGCTATATTAACATTTTTCAGAATACAAATTTAAAAACGCAATAACAAAAAAAAAAAGAATTTAAAGGGTAGATTTTAAACACTTTTGAATTTTTTAAATTTATAGCTATTTAAAAATTTTATTTCTTGACTGAACAATGTTTTTTTTAATTCTTTATAATACAATTTTAGATAAACTATTGCATATTCTCAAGAGGCAGAAAATAGTTTTTTTTTTATTAAAAAGCAAAAGTAAATTAACTTTATCGTTCATTTCTAAATTTATTTAAATTATAATTTCTTTTTTTCGATCTAGAAAAATATATGTGTCTTAATATTATATATAAAAATGTGTACTTCAAATAAAATTTAAATATTCGCAAAATTTTTGTGTAAATCCTATGTGCCCAATTATTTCCGTGAAACACTGAATTTTAATAAATTCTTCTGTAAGTATTGTCCAAATGATTTTTAATAAAATTTTGTATATCTAAAAAACTTTATGATCCCAAAGTTTCATGGCTAGCTCAAATTTCTTTTAACGACGTGAGAAGATTAAAAATTCTCAATTATTTCACTAGATACTACATTATGAAGCGTTCTTGAAAATAGAAGATTAAAGTTCAACTAACTAATACTTATTTACATAACGACATTTAAGACGATCACAGAAACGCAACACTCAAATCTAATATAATTCACAACTATTAACAATTTGTCTTAATACATTTTTGGGCAAAAATCATTAAGAGCTCAGAGCTACAGAGCCAGACCACACCATGCTTGCAGGAAGCCCAAGTTCAGACTGAAACTAAAACGATTTCTCATTGGATGGAGAAATCACTTGAACTATTACGTAGAGTATGACTTTTCACTGCTTTGTGGTGAAACAGGATTCCAGGATGATTTGAGCAGGGGCTCTTCTGATAGGGAAATTTTGCAGTATTTCTAATTTGCTTTCTTTTTAACTAACTTTTTTTCTTTAATATGAGTTTGTGAAATTAAGCAAACTTAAAAAATGTCAGGTACAAAGCACTGATATTCTAAATTAAATATATATTGTTTTTCTTTTGATCATTTTGTTCCGTATGCTTAGATATTTGTAGTTTTAAATCATTGCCCACCCTTTTACACGGCATGATACACGAGCCAAAAAGGTACGAAAAACAGGCGGATTCTCCGGCCTATTCAGTCACTTCAAAGAAAAACAATGCTTCTGGTCGACTTGTCACAAAACTCTCTCCACTCTTCAGCAAAAAAAAAAAAAAAAAAAAAAAAAAAAAAATCATTTTAAGACAATCCCTTAAGAGGGGGATTTCTCAGCTTCCCTCACTTCTCATTGAAGTAGACATTTTGCAGCTCGTGGTCTATCACCAATCACCATGGTGTAACTCATGGTATAGTTCATATTTAATTTGTAGATGTTTGAACTTCGCTACTTTGTTTTAATGTTGCTTCGAACTTCGCATAGATATTCGCTAATTTCCTGATTCACATTATTCATAATACCGAATATCTGCTAATCAGATTTGAGCAACAGGTTGTTTTCATTAGTACAAATTGTTGTTGCATATAATATAACTACATTACATTCAATTATTGTTTTGCATGTATTACGCACACAATACTGCTTGTCTGCTATCAAATTTGAGGGTTGAGTTATTATATGCTTGTCAAATAACATGCATTCATCTATCCTGGGAATGAAATACCAAAACTCTTTCCGTGAGAAAAAATACTACAAATACAGTAAACAATATCTACGCAAAGCAATTTAATCATGATTTGGAAAAATCTTTAAAGTATTTATTAATAAATTCTAATAATGATTTAAATTTAAAAATTAATTATAATTTTAAAGTAATATTCAAAATTTTAGAATAATAATTTAAATTTAAAAATTAATTATAATTTTAAAGTAATATTCAAAATTTTAGAATAATAATTTATAATTTTTAAAAATTCAATTAAATACCGTTATTGTAAAGCAATTCAATCATGCTTGGATAATATTAAAAACCTTAGCAACCAATTTTAATAAATGATTAGATTTAAAAAATTAAACATTTTATTAAAAATTAAATATTTATTAGAAACATTTTATGAATAATATTAAAATTCTAATTAATATCGTCTTCGTAAAGCATTAGAATTTCGATTCATGTTCAAAATGTTTATTAATAAATTTTAACAATGATTCAAATTTAAAATTGAATAAAAAAATTAATGAAATTTATTCAAAAGTTTTTAATAATTTGAAAAGTTTAAAACAAGCATATTATGTAAATTATTTTTAATTCCTTCGAAAATATAAAATTATTTAAATAACTATTCTTTTGATACATATCTTTATGATTCTACTTTTACTTAAAGCTTTTATAATAAATTAGAGATATTTAATATCCTAACATTTTAATATATTAACTTAACTTTTTTTTTTTCAGTGAAATAAGATTATTCATACCATTTCTGTATTCAAAGCATAAAGCCTTTTATGTTACTGAATAAAGTGAACTTAAAAAATACATTTTATAGCTAAACTCAAACACATTATTATGTATACACGTGTAATTAAAATAAACTTTGTAAATTTAATTCATTATTTATATGACAATTCAAAGTTCCTGTCGTACAAACAAAGCATCCGTTTTTAATTTGCTTCCATGTACTTCTAATTAAAATATTTTTAATGAAAAAAAAATTCCACTCTTCAAATTTATAACTTGATTTATTTTTAAAAGGGAGTAAAAAGTTTTGTATTAAGAAGAATAATATAATAAGCTAAATTGAAACACAGAATTTTCGTTGAAACCTGCATCTCTTAAATGTTTAATTTATCCGGACTTTAATTAGAATTGCGGACTCGGGAAAAACAGGACAAAAAGAATAAAGAAAAAATGGCTCCTTTTAAATTTATAAGAATGCTCCATATTTAATTAAATAAAAAGCACAAGTCACGAATTCTTTTGCGTAAAAATTGTTTCTAATAACAACGTCTAAAAGCCTAAATCATGAAACAAGAAAAATACTTTTGTAGTTCCTAAATGAATTTATGTTTTTTGATGATGTTTTATTCTATTTCGGTAACTAAGTCTCTCCTTGGCATTTTTATTAAAATTTGTTTATGTCGTTTTGAAGAAAACTGGAAAAATAATGAAATATTTTCGAGTTGAGAAATATTTTGACTTCGCGATATTAATATTTGTGGTTTTTAGGTATGTAAGTAAACAACGGAACATTTAAAAGTAAAAATATTTTAATAGTTTTTTAACAACAAAACTGTTTCATATCGCGTCATGGATTATTTAAAAATATTTTTTTCTGGTAGAAAATTGTAAAGTTAATTTTTCTTGAAGTTGAGTTTAAAAATTAATTTCTGCAAAATAATTTAATTTAATTATTTTTTTAAATCTTTTATAAATTATAAGAATGAATAGTTTTGTGAAAAAGGAAAAATTTAATTTTATCTTATCAAATAGTTTTATGTGTATTTGGCCAGATGTTTGTTATATTAACATTTTTCAGAATATAAATTTTAAAATATAATAACCAATAACAAAAAAATAATTTAAAATTCAGATATTAAACACTTTTTAAGTTTTTTAAATTTATAAATATTTAAAAATTTTGTTTAACGGAAGAATGTTTATTAATTCTTTATAATATAATTCTAGATCAATTATTGTAGGATCTCAGAAGGCAGCAATTTTTTTTTTCAATTAAAAGCAGAAGTAAATTAACATCGTTCATTTTTAAATTCATTTAAATTTTCATTTCTTTTTCTGATTAAGAAAACATATGCATTTTAGTATTATATATAAAAATGTGTAGTTCGAATAAAATTAATTAATAATAACGCGTTGAAATTCCAACATCATCAGCAAGGTCTCTAATTGTAAATCGACGGTTTGCAATCACCAAATCTTTAATTTTTTGGATGTGAGCTTCGTCGGTTGAGGTTGAGGATCGACCACAGGACTGTTCATCTTCAACGGGTTCTATGCCTACTTTGAACTGATTATACCACTTGTAAACATTTCTTTTCCGATATAGGAAGGCTCACCGAATGCCTTCTGCAACATTCTATACGTTTCCGCAAACAAAATTGAATGCAAGTTCTTTGCTCAATTAATTCACACATTTCAAAAATCGCCGGTATCAGTTTGAGCGTCTCACAAAGCCAAACGTAACTCAAACACTAATGAATATTTTGATGTGAAATTTCACAAAGATGTCAAGGACAGTGCCAGCAACCTAAAATTGAACAGAAAATTAAAATTTCAAAAGCCTCGGGAATTTTAAATTGAAAATTGGTCTTACTTTTTGAACGACAGTTGTATGTACTTACTCATCATTCCAATTTGAAGCAGACTAAGCAATATTCTAAAGAGTTATATTGCATGCAATTAGTGTTTTGTAAATGATCAAATAATCTGATGGCAGATATTCGGTAAAAAAATCTGATGGCAAATCTTTGGTATCAAGTATAATAAGACTCAGAAATTAGTGAATGTTTGTGCGAAGGTCAAAACAACATTCAAAACAAATTAGCGAAGGTCGAAACAATTGCAGATTAAATATGAATTGTTCCATGGTGATTAGTGATAGACCACGAGCTGAGAAATGTCAACTCGAAAGAGAAGTGACGAAATCTGACCTACCCTCCCTCTTGACAGACTGTCTTAAAAGGAGTTTTTCCATTTTTTTTTTTTTTTTTTTCGTTTGTTTGTTTGTGAAGAGGGAGGAGAGTTCTGCAACTAGCCGAACACGTGTTGTCTGAAGTGACTGAATAAACCGGAGTATCCACCTGTTTTTCAAAGTGAACCCCTTGTGGTTTCATGTATCACGCCGTGTGATAATTAAGGTCTGCCGCATGCATACCCGGCAATTAGATTCGACGTTCGAGAATTCTGAAAATCATCGACCTTGAAGCGTACTGTATTTGTGATTTAATCATGCCCTAGTGATCAAATATTAAAAATATTATATATTTTTACTTTTTATGAAATGAAATATAAATAATAAAGAACTCTAATAATATTTAATAATAAATTTTAAAAAAAACGTTACCAAAACAATTGTAAAGAGATAATAGTTCCTATTACACTATAATCACTATTTAAACATTAAATATCTATAACCATTATATAATTCAATAAAACCTACAACTGCGTTTTAATTTGTAACCAGCATTAAAAACATCCAATCTTCTATTTTTCACATTAGATATTAATGTGGTAACTTTAATAGTAATCTGATTAACGCTTTTATAATGGATAGGATAATAGTAACTAGATAATGTTTTATACCATACATACAATTAAAAAAATACCTAACGTTAAACATCCCCTATTTTATAAATTAGAACGAATTCTATTAAATCATTTAATCTTTAGTTACAGCCAACTCAAATAAAACAGAAATTCTGTCTATATAATGAGATTGTAAGATTCAAATTGACGTCTACCATCACGCAAACAGAACTATAAAAACTGGCCTGCGCACGAAAAGGACATAATAATTGAATTAATTTTTCCATGTACAGTCTTATTTACAAAGGCTATAAATTATTGGAGTAACAAAACAATAAAAAAGGGGACTGTATGAAAGTTGTGAGATGATTCAAAGAGATGAAAAGGATATGTTTTTGTCTGTCTCCGAGTTTATCATAGAAATGATGTCAAAAATTTTTTTCAGATATACAGACAACCTAAAGCAACACATTACATTTAGTTTCTAATCAACATCTTAAAAATGTTTGAACGAAACTATAAAATTGATATTTAAATTATTAGCTGAGTTATGATATGACGTATTGATTGAAGGATTCATTTCTTAAAAGATTTTGTTACAATTTCATTATTTAATTTTGTAACCCTACTTCCACCTACGCATTGGCGAGAGCGCCTCCTGTGTGCTCAGGCCAAATGGACAGTTGACCTATAGACTCTCACTCGAAAACGAAGTACTGTGCAACTTGCTCCACCGCTGAGAAACGCTTGGTTTGTAATCAATCATCCCGAGAGGAAATATATTCAACGTAACCCTACGTATTAGTTGGCCTATATACTCTCTCACCCGGTGAGGAAGTATATTTCGCGTATCCCACGCGTACCTGAGTTTCGGATTTTCGGCTTAGATGTGGAATCCTTCCACGAATCTATAATGATATGTCTTTACATATTGTAAGTTTGTGCGTGTGCCAATAAAGTTGTGAGTTCTCCAACTGTGTATCAACTATTACAACCCATTCGCATTCAGGATTGTCCAACCTGTACACTACAATCTGGCTCCCGACGTGGGACCCGCTCGAACCGACAACACTACAATTTAAATTCTTTTAGGTGATTTAAATATCAAAAACATTAAAAAGGCCAAGTAATTATGGGGAAAACAATAAAAAATATGGGTTTCGATTGGATGAAGGGGTACACATACTAATGAAATATCATTTGCAAAATAATTTCTAAAAAAAATCACCTTGGAAAGTTTACAGATATTGTTTTGATCATGTTTTAGAATATAAGGGATATTTATAGAATATATAGAAAACGATTTTCGCGTGTTTCTCATTTAATCTTTAAGTTATATCCAAAACTGTTTTTAGATTTTTCGTTTGACTAACCATCATATGTATTAAACACAGATGACCTACAGTTTAAAGTTTCAGGGAGTGAAGAGTTGATTTTTTCACGGTACTCTGATAACTTAAACGAGAATGTTATGAATGCCAGTGTAATTGGTTAATTTTTAAAATTTATCTTAACATAATTTTTTTTTATTTTATATCCACAGATAATTTCCGCTTATTAATTTTTAATTAATATTTTTATTAACACTACTACTATTTTAGAAATTATTAACTATCTTTTACAAATTTCGGTTAATAAAACTGGATATACAAGATGAGTCAGATATGTATAGATTTGCCAAGATCTGAAACCATTTATTTTCAATGTGATTTACAAATATGTCACTAAAAATATGAAAGTTATAAACTATATGTTATTTATTTCACTTATTTTCATCACTTTTTGCTGTAAAAAAGAGCATACTGATTGCTTTAATATTCCACTTGATTTTTTATTAGAAAAGCAAACATTTATTCTGAATTTAATAAGCTAAATTTAAATTAATAATTACTGTATTTCAAGTTCTCAATATTAACGAATAAGAAACTTTATTTCATATATTCAAAAGAAAAAAATATTAAAATAACAAAAATTAAAAAAATTCAACAGATGTGAATATGCATTTAATACGTTTTCTTTTGGTATTTTATAATTTATCTATGCACGACGATTGAATTTAATGCTTTTTTAAGAGTTATTTCCTCGATAAATTTATTTTGAATGTTAGAGTTAAATTCAAGGTGTATTGATTGAGTACATATAAGTATATATAAAGGAATTTGTGTTAACTAATTTTAACATTCAATTTACTTTTTGAATATATGAAAGACGATTAATAGAATGAATTTACTGTTATTGATTTAGCTACTTTTTTTTTCAAAAACATGTGCCGATGAACATTTTTAAAAATTTATCTGTAACTAGAAATTTTTTTAATATGCAATAGAAACTTTGTAATCCACTCCTGTTTGCTTGAACAACCCATAGAGGAAAAAAATCGGGAGGAAATTCATTAATGAATTAGCCATATTTGCATGAGGTATCGAAGAAAGCGTAGAAAACTCCCACCTAACCGCTAGCTGCCTGAAGCACCAACGGCCAAAGCTCTGGTCAATTAGCCATCCGGCCGCAGCCGATGGCTTTGAATCCGAGTCTTCTTGCACTCTATCAAGACATGCTGCCACTTTGCCATTAGTTAGGTTTCCTACTTAATAGGTATGAAATAAATTCAACTTGCATTGTAAACATAGCTTATAATCGAAAAATTGAATAATAAATTTATCTTTACCCCGAGATCATATTATTAAAACAATGAAAAATATTTAAATTTCGCTTACGAATTTTAATTTGTTATAATACGTAAAAGTATTCTTTTCTCTGAGCTGAAATGAATAAGAAGAGAGAGAGTCATATATGCGCTTTCATAATTCCATAAATATATTGAAAATGTAGCAATAGAAAATGGATTTAAATTATGTAATAGTCCAAATTGTGGCCATATTGAAATTGAAAATATAGCAACAGGCATTGAATTTAAATTATGTAATAGTCCAAATTGTGGCCATATTGAAATTAAAAATGTAGCAACAGGCATTGAATTTAAATTATGTAATAGTCCAAATTGTGGCCATATTGAAATTAAAAATGTAGCAACAGGCATTGAATTTAAATTATGTAATAGTCCAAATTGTTGCCATATTGAAATTAAAAATATAGCAACAGGCATTGAATTTAAATTATGTAATAGTCCAAATTGTGGCCATATTGAAATTAAAAATGTAGCAACAGGCATTGAATTTAAATTATGTAATAGTCCAAATTGTTGCCATATTGAAATTGAAAATATAGCAACAGACATTGAATTTAAATTATGTAATAGTCCAAATTGTTGCCATATTGAAATTGAAAATATAGCAACAGGCATTGAATTTAAATAATGTAATAGTCCAAATTGTTGCCATATTGAAAAATTGAAAATATAGCAACAGGCATTGAATTTAAATTATGTAATAATCCAAATTGAAAATATAGCCATATTGAAATTAAAAATGTAAAAATGCAATATGGATTGGTTTAAATTATGTAATAGTTTATGTAATAGTTCGTGAAGCACATGTTTAGTCATTATACAATAAAAAAACCCAACCAGATTTAATAGAGACGAGAATATACCAATGTTCAATATAACCACAATCAATCCGTGAAGATGACATTACAGAAAGATGGCCCAAGAAAAAAAAGATAATCCGGGAAAATTTTTTCTTCTGGGATGGTATTTCTTCTTTTTACTTGCAATCTAGTCACTGTTTCCTATTAATTACAGGTTGACATTTACTTAGTATTTTAGTTGAATTGAGCTACCAATAGTAATTTGTTTCTGTTAATTTTTGTCGATATAGATTTTAGGATTTTTAAGCTTTGAAAACATTTGTCCATGTTAAAGCTAGATCTTTTTTTTTATATCTTCAGGTAGTAGTAACGCCACGGACAACATCATGGCCACAAGAATCACATATGTTGATAGAAGACATAGTGAGACAAGACACCGAATTGAATCACTATGATATAATGATACAAAACAACCATCTCAGTGATTGAGTCGATCTTTTATTCGATCAAAACTACGAATGATCTCGAAACAATGCTTCGTTTCAATTACGGGACAGCCCCCTTATTTTCCCCCTCTTTATGCAGAGCGCCAATGACGTGTGTTTCGACTGACAACCTTTGACAACGTCTCCATGGCAACCGTGTCGGAAAAGATGACTTATTTCAGCTCAGCTTATAGCTTCTTTAAAGAATCAAAATAGAATATAAATATTGAGGGAGTCGCACTAGAACACAAAAGTGCTCCGCGCGCATTGCACTTACCTTGCTTCCATTCGAAATTTAATATTTTCGTTTTACCTCTTAGCGTGCCAGTCAGAAAAACACACACGCACAATGCCTCTTTCTTGTTAAAAGACCCGAGGAAGTAATAGAAAATATTATTGGAAGGAAATAAAACATTTTTATTTCTTCTTCTTCTTCTTCTTCTTTTTTTTCGATTTTACATTCGAAGGAAAGAAATTGTTCTATTTATAAATATTTTATAGTTAGGTTTCGATAATAATATGAAACTTTTGAAAGTACCATTTCGTTTTTTGTTAAATAGATGCATTAATATTTTGACATGATGCGAAAGGCATTTATGATTTCATTTTTCAGCGATGAAATAAAATTGTAAATGTATTATATCATGAGTCAATAGTAATTGATATCGCTCTGTTATTTTTTTTATTAATAAATATGTATGAATGTCGTCGATTAATGTGCTGTTGTTGAATGTGTTGCATACAAATTTTATACATAAAGAAATAATAATTTCAAATGGAACATATTCGAGCTGTTTTTTGATATTTATAAAAATTGTTTATTCTTTGAAATTAAACGATAAACAAAAGATTATTTTCAAATGTTTTTTTTTTTTGAAAATTGAATTTGAATCTATATAATAAACCATTCTTCTTCATATGGAAAATGATAGAAAAAAATTAGTAGAAGAATAAACAAATATTTGTGGTCAAGTCAAAAATTTAAAAAATTTAAAAATAACATAAATTTGATTACCCGAGTGATTTATTATACTAGAAACAATGTTTGAAATTTTCTCTGAGAGATCAAAAGAGTAATTTTTGAAAATTCAATGTTAAATAAAAAATTTCATCTATTTGTAAAAGTTATTTTTTTATGATTTGATAAGTCTATCTAACCTATTTTTTTATAAATATCCCATTTTATGTTTGGTTCAATTTTCTGACATTAACAGTCATAATAATAATCATATACATTAATTAACACGAAACATTTGTAAGATTTCAACTTTTTTTAAACACACTTTTTAATACATTTTTAAACAAACTTAATTAACTTTTTTTAACACTTTTAAAAATGATTTATTTTCAAATACAAAATAAATTCTTGAAAATATATGTTCTTATTTTTCCAAATAGATAAAATATGTTTTTAAAATTTAAACATATATAATAAACACATAAAATATTTTTATCTCTTAAAATAATTAATTCTCGTTTGTTTTAACTGCTGTAGAATATTTCAGAATGTACGGTTTAATTCCCAAACATTTAAATTGATATGCGTGCCTCTTTTTGTTTAATTATATTTTTCCCAATTCTTTTTATTAAAAATTATACAGCGTACATATTTCTCCATTTTAAAATTGGAAAAATGTTTGACATGAAGAGGAATAAGATTATTTCTCGACATGAGTTATTTTATTTTTTTAATTTTGCATTTAATTTTTCGTTTTATGCAGTAACTTGAGAATTACTGTAAAATCCAACACCGTTCCTGATTTTAACTTTAAACTCATTTCCTCCCCCAAAAAAAAATTTTTTTTACAGAAATCAACTTTAGCTCAGCTCAGTGTAGAATTTTCAAATATTATATGCAGTTAGATAATATTTGACAATAAGATCTTTATTATGCATGATTTAACGTGTAAAAGATTTTTCTTTTATCTGTTTACTTATTAAAATCTTATTGCTGTTAACTACATCAGATGAAGCTTTTTAAAATAAAAATTAAAACTATATCTAAGCACTGAAATATATATTGTATCCTAAATTTCACGTTTCTGTGGCAGCGAAGAACCTCCGATCTCACACCAACAGATTTCAGGCTGTGAGGATATCTGAAATCCAAAGCTCACGCATCTAATCTGCAAACTGTATCTTATTTGAAAGAACGTGCTTCTTGCCATGGTATATGCTTCAGTGCCACCATTTGCAGCAAGCAAAATGTCATCGTGTATGAAGGAGGTCACATGGAAAATTTGTGAAGTACATTAAAATATTTTGCAATCGTTTGCTTCTTTGTCTTTATTGGTTATTTTTACTTTTTTTGTTAATCTGTCTAGCGCGACTTTTTCGTGCTACAGGTGCCGTTCCAACGCTGCATATGTTTTTTCGCTATGGAGATCACATTCCAATAAAAAGAAAATAGATGTTGCCATTTGAAATTTTTCGAAATTTTATCACTGTAACCTTAACTGCTGATTGTTATATATGATTCTTGAAAAGAATACTTTAAAATACCTTAAACCAAAATTTTATTGTTTCTGTCAATGTAATGACAACTAGGGACTCGTATATCAAGATTTTTTTTTTTTATGATCAACCTGTATATTGCATAAAAGAAGGTCCCTGGGTTAAAAACAAATAAATAAATGTAATGGTTGAAATAATATAAGAAAAAATAGTAATTATTTATATATTTTATTAAATAAATTAAACTTAAAATGTAATTAATTTGTATAATTAAGAAACATCATTATATGTCAATTAATTACTTTAAATAACAATGTTATTTTGAGTTTAGTGCTAACAAAGAATCATTATTTTCAATTGATTGCAACTAATTATATTCCTAAATTGATAAAATCCATCTGGTGTATTTTTTTTCAAAAAGCGAATAAACTAATTATTGAAGTTTACTCATTATTCAATTTAAGAACTTAAGTTATTACCTTACTCTAACGTCACTTGTAACATCGCCAGAAATTAACTTAAATATTCCCTGTGGTAACCGTCGAATTAGCATTCAAACATCGGAAACCTAGATATCATATCTACTAATTAAAAACACCAAAAATTAATAATAATTCAATCCTTCCCGACCAATTACGCTGTGAAAACTCTATTTCTGAAAACGAAAAATCTTTTTGGAAACCGATCTACATTCATGGCAATAATTAATTGGCGTAATCCATTCCGGCAATTAAGAACGAAATATGATTCTGCATACCAACTTGTGTCCGCCATTTTGTAATTACTGGCATATTTTTTTTTTTTCTGTTCCCATTTCCAGTTCCCTGTTAATTACTCCAGGAGTTTTAAAACACCGCCGGTTTTCACTTACGATTTTTCTCTTCATCGATATATATTCGACGAGAAATCTTTTAAAACATTGAAAAGCCTTCCTTTTCCAGAACAGAACAGAACAAAGAACAGTTTTCGCGCTCTTCCATTGTACCAAAACATACTCTTCTAATTGCATAGCAATTAATCAAGAAATACCCCCACCACACTCTCCTTCCCTGATTAGGTTTGAGCAAACTTGAAAGAGACTGATTCCATTGCTCGGGTCATAGCCGGTAATTATAAATTCATTAACAATTCTTGAGGGAGAAAAACGAGAAAAGGATACAGTATAATTTTTATTCCCTTAGAATAACTCTCGGGCTAAAAAGAAGGGAGCTGCTTTTCAAAAATCATTTTTCCCGTATTGATTTCCACATAATGATGATGTCGTTATGGCGTTGCAGTGAAAAATTAATTACGTTTTAGTGAGTGAAAGAGGAAAAGGCTGTTTGTTTTAGAGAGACGGGGCGGTTGGTGGTGGAAGGATAACTGTTTTAGTTGGAAATGATGTACACAAACTTTACATAGACGATTGGACGAGTTCTTGGGAAAATATTTAAATAAGTAAATACGCATCTCTGAGAGAAAGGACGTCTTTAATTATAGATGGTATTAAGTACCGAGCGAAAAATTTCGTTGGGATTGCAATGTTATGTTCTTGAAGGGGGTTGTGAATCATACGCGAAATTTTAAATTATAGATCTAATCCTCGTTGTAGCACGTGACATTTTTCAAATATGTTCATATGTTCCGATAATTTTTTTTGCATTCGCTTGATATTGCTTATTTAAATGAAATCCATTTTCGAGCAATGATTTTAAATGAAATGAATTAGCAATAATTAAAACCATGAATTTTTTTATTGATTAAAATTTTGCGCATTATTGAATGGCGATTAGTCCTCCTGATCAAACAACTTATTAAATGGTAACTTTTTTTTTATAAAGATAGAAAAATAACTATGCAAAAATGTCTATGTATTATATATTATTTATTATATTAATTATTATTTTTATTCCATATAATTTAAGATGTATTTTTTCCTTCCAATGCTATACATTTGTCTGCTGTGATACCAGTTATAGTAGTTTTTATTTGTTATTTTTATTCCATACAATTTAAGATGTATTTGTTTCTTTCAATGCTATATATTGGTCTGCAAATGATAAGACCAGTTATTACCAGTTATATTATTTATTAGTTGCAATTTTTATTTCTTACAATTTAAGATATACTTTTCCCGTCCAATGCTATATATTAATCTGCGATGATAAGACCAGTTATTACCAGCTATATTAGTTATTACATTTAATTTTATTCCATACAATTTAGGATGATTTTTTCCTTCCATTGCTGTACATTGGTCTACGATTATAAGACTAAACCTCTAAGATGGCGAATAATGAGACCTTAATTAAATACTTTCAGGAGTAAACTCTCTGAATTTAAGTCCTTCATCATATTGGGGAAAAAAAGGGAACATTTCCACTTGACAGTCTGCTTGTCAATACGATAATCGCATTCATCGCCGTTTTTTACTCATTTTTCTAGTAGTTCTTGTTGTGAGTCTCACTAACTACAAATTGAGTTCGTACACTGACGAGCGTATAGTATCAATAGATCACGATTGTTTGTTTAAAACATTGCTGTCCACTATTACAGATAATGGACATCCTATTTTAACTAAATCAACTATACAAAAAAAAAGGAACTGAATAATAATTTATAGAAGACCAACCATGTATTCACATAATCTAAGACAATGAAAGCTATGCAGTACAACTGGACTTCACATCTGTAAACATAAAATGCTATGTCCGGTACCTCTGGACAATGGCAAGACTTCAGTACTAACACATATTCATTCATCTAAAAATAACTTTCATATAATCATGGTTATGAAAATACAATGTTAACAATATATACACGAAGCTTTGAAAAAGAAATTTATTATTAGATACTAATAACTTCTCAGTTGAAAATAATGTTTCGGATAATTTATTTATTAATATATTTATATTACATAATTGAATGAACCCAACAATTATCTTCAGATCAGACTTGAAAGGCCTTCTCTCGATAAAAACCTTCATTTTGTGCAATAGGTACGTATAATTAACAATACTTGTCAAATCCCATGTCAATTGCTTATTGTTCAAAGAAATGATTTAAAATCAGTAAAAAACACTTATTAAAATACATAAGTTTTAAATCCATATAGTTAAAAAAATATTGTATTAATAGCAAATAGATATAATGAAACAAATATTTAATAATACGAAAGGAAATTTATTGCTGGAATTATAACATATAACCGAATCTTTTAAAAATTTATTCTGATTCAATCATTCCATTTATGCAAATCCAGCAATTAGATGTTAAGACCATCTGATTAAAGATCTTTGATGAATACTATTTAGAAAGACAAGCAGGCATGTTTAATTAAGTTATCTAACGTGATTCTAATAATAGTTAAGGAATATTTCATGCGAGCGTTATTGCTAATTAATAGAATTCCTTTCCTTAATTAAATGAACTCTTGAAAGCTAATTAATTTGAA
Organism: Caerostris extrusa; assembly: GCA_021605095.1. NCBI lineage: Eukaryota > Metazoa > Arthropoda > Arachnida > Araneae > Araneidae > Caerostris > Caerostris extrusa. The sequence continues at coordinate 54,736 of BPLR01003191.1, read as the reverse complement.
GCAAAAAAAAAACATCAACATTATGTATCATTTTTTTAATCTTTATAAAACATTTTTTTTAATAATTACGTAATTGTGATGGTGAAAAGAAAAGTAAAAAGTTTAGAAGTGACTCAATAATTTACTAGGGGGTGTGTGATGAATTTATGATTCTGCTTTTCAAATAATACTCAAATACCGGTCACTTGCCATGAAAATCATAACAAAAAGGAATTAATTACTTTACACTCGTGAATTTAAGTCGACTAGCTAAAATGCCTTTTAAAGTTATTAACAGATTATTTAGTGGGTTTGTGAATCAAATGCCAAGAAGTAAACGTACTACAGCATTGGAGGAAAATATAAAAGAAAAATTACAAATTTATTACATAACCATGCTTCCTCCTTGCTGTTGGCCAGGTGGTTAGAGCTCTGGCCTTTGGTACTACAAGCTTCAGGTTTGAATCCTGACGGTGGCATGGATGCTTGTCAGTGGCTCGGAATCCACGTTAAACTTTAGGTCCCAGTCTAATTAGCCTAAATTGTGCAAAAAAAAGAACCGTAGAGCGGCAAATCAAACCAAGCCTCTTTTCTTCTAGAGCCCAACGAAAGGACACTACGGTCTACACATTTATCATGTTTTTCTCCGGTATGGACATGGAAACTTTTGGTTGGGCATCACTCGGGGGAATTACGAACTAAACTATCCCATTTTAGAAATCCAACACACTATAGTACACCAAAGTGCCCTGGTCCTAATCCTATCTTAAGAATTTATCTATTTATTTATAAAACATATATTCTGTTTTCTAAAAATCCCGACTTAGTAAATCGAATTATTCGTCCATGTCAAATTCATCTATAGGTTTACACCAAACTTCCTTATTATTCTTTGAACTTGTAACATTCCAATTTGTCGGACCAAACAATTATTTCATTTTTGTGCACCACCCCATTCGAGCACCACCTTTTCCGAAACTGGGGTGGGGGTGGGGGTGAGGTAAGGCAGAAGGCAAAACTTACCACCTCCATCTTCACACCGAAAACTTCATTTGCAATTCAATCGCTTTCAAAGGTACAAATTCAACTGCGAAGACGAAAACTCCTCCAGAAATCTTTAATTTATCCCCACCACCCAAAAGAGAAAGAGAACAGGGGTCGGGGGAGGGGGTTGGAATAAAATTTTCTGGTAACTCTCGGGCATTTTCCAGCGTAATTATACCCAGAAATAATCTCCTAAATGAATAGGCAAGGAGACCCCGGTCGAAAAGCAATATTGCGACAAACTCCAGGAGCACAAATCTAACCAAGGGTGGATGGACGAAAGGGGGGATGGGGGGTTGGAATCAAGGGTTGTTGCAGAATCTAAATGAGGATGATAGTTACCTCCCCCTGCTTCTTCCTAATCTCCGAAAGCACATTTCATTTAATGCTTGGTTGCTCTAATCAAATTGTTGCTTACGTTTGACTGATCTGAGGCGCCTTGATATGTATTTGGTGGTACAAATTTGGATTCCTTCCTCCCTTCTTCGCGGGGGTGTTCTGACCGGTTCCAACTGGATTCGTCGGAGTTTTGGTAATGTGCAGATTGATTGAAATGGATTTGGTGGGGTTCGGTTGTTTCACCCGGGATATCGTTTTTCACTGGGGGGTCGAGTGGTTTTTGCCAACAGACTTTGTCAGAAGCAAAAGATGGCAGATGTCTTTTTTTTGACGTCGATGGATTATCGTCGATTCTAATAACTAAGGCACTTTGGAAAGTACGGATTTAAGAGAAATCGTAATTGTTAAACAACATAAACGTTCCGTTTATGTTGTTGTTGTCCAACATCTTGTATTTCAGTTTATGTTGTCCAACATAAACGTTCGGTTTAATACGCATCTTAATTATTGCTTCTGAGGTGCGTTTTGAAAAAATGCATGATGCCATCCAACACTCATAAATGTTTCGTTTTTCTCTAATGTCTTGGAAAGTGATTTAATTATAGTTAATAACACACGCTTAAGCAGCTTCAAAATGATGAGTGAAAGAATGAATTTCCATGAAATATTAAATAAGAAAAAGCATTCATGCTTGTAAATTTTTACTTTAAAAAATGTTTATAAAGTACCTAAACAATCTTTTAGCAAGCAACTTTTTTTATGTTCTATTGCAGTTGGCAAATACTTAAAACAGTTGTCTTGGACGCCTTAAGGCAAGCACTGCGCCAACGTTACTCACTTAGCACTACCCAGGAGGTGCGTGTAGCTTGAAGATAAGCTACGGACGCGGAGTAACAACACCCCGCAAAGCACCACGATCCTGTTAGACCAGGACCTACGGCTTAAAGTGGATTCCGAACCAGTACAAACATCCATGGCACCTCGGAACTCGAACCCGAAACTCTGTTGTACCGAGCGTCAGAGAGCTTGCCACATCGGCCATTCAGGCCCTTAGCAAACAACTTGGTTTAACACATATTGTAACCATACTTCCTCCTATGCACTTTCAAGAGTCCTGTCCCTTAATAACGTTCACGTAACATTTAAATTTATATTAAACAAGTATTGTACTAATTTGTATTAATATTGTACCAATTTATTGTTCTCCATTTGTTTGAAAAAATTCTCAATATATTTTTAGGGTATATCTCAAGAAAACACCGAAATTTGATCCGAGATTTGTATCTATATATCTATAGATTTGTATCTATATCGTCTATATCTATAGATTTGTATCTATAACGTCTATATCTATAGATTTGTGTCTATAGAACTGTCTTTATATTTCTATATCGAGATTTGTGTCTCTAGATTTGTCTATATGTCTATATTTATAGATTTGTGTCTCTAGAATTGTCTATATATGTTTATATTTATAGATTTGTGTCTCTAGAATTGTTTATATATGTCTATATAGATTTGTGTCTCTAGAACTGTCTATATATCGAGATTTGTGTCTATAAAACTGCCTATATATGTCTATTTGTGTCTATAGAATTGTCTATATATGTCTATATCGAGATTTGTGTCTATAGAATTGTCTATATATGTCTATATCGAGATTTGTGTCTATAAAACTGTCTATATATGTCTATATCGAGATTTGTGTCTATGCGTTAGCACTAAAAGCGGTTCTTCATATATTTTATTGACAATAAGTGCCCAGGATAATAGTAACTTCATTTAAAATTTGAACAGAAATAAAAATAAAAATTAAAATATATACGCACATAAGCTGTAAAATTAACAAAAAATAGTTTTACTCAAATATAGGTTCATACTTGGATTATTTATTACAAGAAAGTTGCGACAGTATAAAATCAGATCCGTATATAACTTTAGCTCAACTTTCATTTTAATACAATAAACATTCACCGTAAACGTTAATACACCTCAGTATCAGTAGTCAAGCTCATCTCATAAAACGACAAATACTATCCGGTACGAAAATCATTTTTACAAAATAAAAAGACTTATTACGAAACACAGTTAATTATGTAACTAGGTTTCCTCCTACCCATTGCAAGAGCGCCACCTATGGCGTTCAGGAGAAATGGTTGGTAGAACTAGAGACTCTCACCTGAGAGAAAGTACTTTTAGCTTATAGCCTATCATCCCGAAAGGAAATCAAAGCGCATGTAAATGTCTACGGACTCTCGCCTAAAGAGGTAGTATTTCGCGCAACTCTGCGCATCCTAGTTTTGGATTTTCGGCTTAGAAGTGGAGCCCTTTAACGAATCTATAATTATCTGCCTTTAAATGTGTTAAATAGTGTATGTCTGTAATTGTATGTGTGTGGTGTTTGTGTGTGTGTCAATAAAGCTGAATTCTCCAACCTGGGCCTCAAGTTTCTAACCCAACCACACCCTGTCACAATGTGGCTGCCAAACCTGCTCACTACAATTATGGTACTTAAAAGAACAAATACTTATTTACGTTCAACATATAAATAAAGAACTACTTCGATATTTATAATGAGAACGTTTAGAAATCGAAATGTACATATTTAATTAGAAAGTTTTGATTTGATATAACTACAGAGATCGCCAACGCTATTAATTTATGTAGTTTAAAAGAAAATGGTTTTACTCAAATATCTGTTCATACCTGGTTTATTCAATTCCTTCTATTAGCTCACCCTCTCCCTGTATATATATCTTGTTCAAATTTTCAATCGTTCATAAAATACTTTTTATTCATCCACTCAAGTTCACGTGCATTTTTTTTTGAACTTGTAGTGGATGACACTAGATGTTAATACAGTTTTTTTCAAATATTCATTCAGTAATTAGATTTAATTTATTATTTTTAGTTTTTTTAGATTTAAGTGGCATATATCTACCAATAGATAGGGCCAGATAAACTTAAAAAAATGAATGAAAAATATTTATAAAGGACTTTCTGCAATATAGAGAAAAAAAAAGTAGGAATTGACTTAAAATTTTTTTTTATATATTACTTGTTTATTACAAGTAAGTTGCGACAGTTGTCCTTATATAACTTCGGTTTAACTTTCATTTTAATACAATAAACATTCACCATAAACATTAACATACCTCAATTTCTGTAGTCAAGTTCATCTCATAAAACGACAAACACTATCCTGTATGGAAATCATTTTTACAAAAAATAAGAGACTTTAAAAACGAGACTTCCAACGGACTAGCATGCAAAGAATTTATACCAAACAGTTTGCGTGCGTATTTTCCCATTATCCGTTCCTCCAAATGATGTTTATTTTAGTTCTGCCATTCTACATTTTCCTCGAATAAAAAAAAAATGCAAATATCTGCAGTCGTATTCTTTGTTGCAGCACACAAAACAGCAACGATATAGCGGGAATCCAACCCACCTACCCCTCCTCTATTCTATGGAATAAAATAAAAAAGAATTTTCGAAAAGCATAAATATGGCTGCAGACGAAAATGAGAAACAATAACAAACGGAAAGAAGATAGCATTTTGAAAATTCTACAGCAGTTTAAGTAAGCAAGAAAGAAAGAAAAAAAAAAAAAAAATCGGACAAGTAAAAACGATAAAAAGTGGAAAATAAAACATTATTTTTTGCTTCTTTATAACTCGGTAAAACTCTTCTAAAACAACAACAAGAATTGAGAAGGAAAAAATAAATAAATAAAATGTTCGAAAACCGAAATGATACAAAAACAAAACCTTTTCTTTTTATTCTTTTTTTTTTGTCTTGCTTCCCTCACTTTAAAGTCCGATGTTTGCAGATATTAAACTTTATTGGGTTCCTAAGAAAGATTTAAAGCCCTAATTTAAACCGTCAAGCTCAAACAAAAAGTGTGCCTGCGTATAAAAGTCGTAAAAGAAATTTATGGATAACAACACTTATTGATCGGGAAGCTATGCAAATTAATGTCAAGTCAAACGCTACGTCATTGACTCCGCCCACCGACCAGAAAACGAGATTCGCGGTGTTGCCAGATTTGCCTCGCAACAAAACATGCCAATTAAAGATTATGTTGTGCTAATTTATCGAAAACCTATTTAAGAGTCGTTCATTAAACATTAAAACAACTTTCGTTTAAATTGACTGGGATTTTGAATATTCTCGAGGAATTTTTCATCATTTATGAAATTAATGGGCAATTATAATTGCTAATTAATTTGTTTTTATATTTAAGTAATCAATTGACGGGAATATAAGATTATTCTAACGAAATTCCTTAATTGACAAAATGTCCTTTTAATGGAGTTAAAAAAGCAAAAATTAGATTTATTACCAATTAATTTTCTTTTAAAATTTTAAAGGAGTCTTAATTTTTATTTTTTAATAATTGGTTTAAAGGTCAAGTTAAATTTTAAACTATAACCGAAAAATAAGTCTAAATAGATAACATTTAGATTTACTTTATATTATTTAACAGTTAAGTAATGAATTTTATAAACTCTAAAAGAAAGAATTATTTTTCTCAGTTAAATATTTTTACAGAAATATTTATTATTTTACAAGAAATGCTACAAATTTGACCTTCAGAATTCAAAATTGAATCTTTATTTATTTTTTACAAGAAAATACAACTTTTAGTATGATTTTTAAATAAATCAAATAAAAATAATAATATCTAATTTAATTTACGAATCAACCTACCAGAAAACGAGATTCGCAGTGTTGCCAAATTTGCTTGCAATAAAACATGCCAATTAAAGATTTGACTCTATTATGTTCTGCTAATTTATCGAAAACCTATTTAAGAGTCGTTCATTAAGCATTAAAACAACTTTCGTTTAAATTGACTGGGATTTTAAGATGTCTAATTTTTTCATCTTTTATGAAATTAATGGGCAATTATAATTGTTAATTAATTAATTAATTTGTTTTTTTATGTTTATGGTATCAATTGGAGTGAAAATAAGTTTGTTCCAACAAAATTCCTTAATAGACAAAATGTCATTTTTAATGCAGTTAAAAAAAAGCAGTATTCGATTTATTTCCAAATAAGGCTCTTATAAATTTTAAAGGAGTCTTAATTTTTATTTTTTTTATTAATTATAATTAGTTTAAAGGTTAAATTAAATTTTAAACTATAACCGAAAGAACAAGTTAATGCGACAAATGTGACCTTCAGATTTCAAAACGGAATCTTTATTTATTTTTTATAATAAAATAAGAATTTTAGTATGTTTTTCAAATAAGTCAAATAAAAATAATAATATCGAGTTTTATTTATGAATCAACCTACTAGAAAACGAGGTTCGCAGTTTTGCCAGTTTGCTTGCAACAAAACATGCCAATTAAAGATTTGGCTCTATTATGTTCTGCTAATTTATCGAAAACCTATTTGAGAGTCGTTCATTAAGCATTAAAACAACTTTCGTTTAAATTAACTGAGATTTTGAAGACGTCTAATTTTTTTATCTTTTATGAAATTAATGGGCAATTATAATTAATTAATTTGTTTTTTATGTTTATGTAAGCTTATTCTAATAAAATTCCTTAATAGATTGTCATTTCTAATGGATGTAAAAAACCTTATTTGGATTTATTTAAAAATAATTTTCCTTTTTAAATTTTAAATAAATCTTAATTTTCAGTTTTTATAATTATAATTGATTGGGGCCTTATGGCCACAGGTTTTGGGTTCGAGTCCCGGCCGTGCCATGGACGTTTGTTAGTGATTCAGAATCCACGATTAACAGTAGGCCCCAGTCTAATTAGCCTAAAGTGTGTACAAAATGACCGTAGAGCGACAAACCAAACCATGTCAAGGTGTCCTTAGCCGCCTGATGGTCAATTGGCTAGGTCTCTGGCCTTTTCATACCACAGGTTTTAGGTTCAAATCCTGGTGGCATCATGGATATTTGTAGTGGTTCGGAATTCACTTTGAACCGTAGGTCCTGATCTAATAAGATCGTAGAACATTGCGAGGTTAGTGCGTCCGTAGCTTATTTTTAAACTACACGCCCCTCTGGGTAGTGCTAAGTGAGTAACGTCGGTGCAACCTTTGCGTATGACTTAAAGATAACTGTCTAAGTATTTTCCAGCTGCATTAGAAAAAAATATATATAATTATAATTGATTTAAAGGTTAAGTTAAATTTTAAATTATAACTGAGGAACAAATCAAATAGAAAAAATTTAGATTTGCTTTATATTATTTAACAGTGAAGTAAAGAATTTCATAAACTCTAAAAGTAGCAATTATTATCTGAGTTAAATATTTTTCCAGAAATATTATTTTTTTTTCCAAGGAAAATATTATTTTACAAGTAATGCGACAAATTTGACCTTGAGATCTCAAAACTGAATCTTTATTTATTTTTTATAAGAAAGTAAGAATTTTAGTATGATTTTTAAATAAGTCAAATAAAAATAAGAGTTTATTTTATACAATGCCGGATGCTCGCAAATTGTTTGGTGTAAACATTTACTTCGACTTAAGAAAATAATCAAAAAATGAAGTATCTACAAAATATTTTATTTTTTTCTGTTGATTGGTTTCGTTTGTCTCTACTGTCAGCTTGTTCACACGTGGTCTAAGACCAGGCCCTACAATTTAAAGTGGTTTCCAAACTGCTAACAAACATCCATTCCATTGTCAGGATTCGAACCTGAAACTCATGATATTTCTTCTGTTGAGCATAGATATGGATCTGGTGGCCGAGTGGCTGGCATTCGGTGTCATTGGCTTTAGATTCGGGTCCTGGAAATGCCATGGATGTTTGTAGGTGTTTGGTTTCCTTTTTAAACCGTAGGTCTCCTTTCTAATATGACTGTTGAACGTAGGTCTGACAACCTAACCCTATAAAAAGAAAACATCTCCTGTCTCGAAATCTGCCATTAGACAGACAGACCTTAGCCCACCATGGGGCTTTGGTTCCAATGAAAATCAAAAATTTAGATTTGCATTATAAGCAGACGTTACATTAATTGCTTTCGGAAGTCAAGAAAATGGATAGTGATTTATACAACCTATGTAAAATCGACAGTTCAAACAGTGTAAAAAAGCAGTCTTCCAGTGTCTCTCCCATACGTCACTCAAATACAGAGCAACTGCACATAAAGGCAATGTCCTCTCATCATTGTACCACAGGGAGGTTGTACATTGTATAAATAAGAGAGACACAAAGCTCAGTGATTCCAGGCAAAAGATCTGATCCAATCAAAAAATAAACCACGTTGTTAATTTCATACAAATATATTCTAGTAACAATTTCCTTTATATCACATATAAGTACTATGAATCTTATGCAGAATAATATATATCATATAAAAGTATTATGAATCTTATGCAGAATAATATATCATATAAAAGACGAATCTTATGTTGTATAATATTACACAGTCCAGTCACATTAATGTGACCACCTGTCAAAAGCCAGAATAACCACCTTTGGCAGAGCGGACCGCTGCGAGATGTGCAGGAAGAGAGTCAATTAGGTTTCTGAAGGTGTTCACTGGGATGTTGAGCCATGCCGACTCCAGTGCCGTGGCCAGCTGCGCTAAATTACGCGATTCAGGATCCATGGCGCGAACAACCCGATCGAGGTGGTCCCACAGATTCTCGATTGGGTTTAAATCCGGTGAGTTTGCTGGCCAGGGCAGTACGGTAAACTCAGCCTGGTGCTCTTCGAACCACGCACACACTGCGAGCTGTATGACACCTCGCATTGTCTGGTAGATGCCATCATTCTGAAAAAATTCCGTTGGTCGCCTCTACTTGTCATCTATAGCCCGTGGTGCATCAAACCATATGCCACGCCAGCTGGATTTTGGATAGTGCCATTTTGCTATGCACGTTATACTTTTCCACCACGGCGACACGCGAACAGTTCGCAAAATTAGCCGTCTGCTGCGAAATGCTTCCACCCTTGGCCCGAAAGCCAATAATCATACCATTTTGTTGACGTCTATTCGCTAAATCGATACGTTTCTGCATTACGCCAACGATTGAAATGCTTTCCGATGCCCTGAGGACATCCATTCTGCCATATACACTTCACGGCGCAATGCGCTGTTCCACCTTAACCTTTCGAAATGTGATTGGTTATTTCCCTTGACGTCGATAAATCGTAGGTTGTGGTCACATTAATGTGACTGGACTGTGTATATCTCATAAAGGTACAAAGAATATGCAGCTTATTATCAGGCACTATTGAATCTTATGCTGGATAATATATCACATAAAGGTACTATGAATCTTATGCCGCTTGAATATATCTCATAAAGGTTCTATGAATATGCAGTATAATATATTACATAAAGGTACTATGAATCTTATTCATTATAATATAATGCTTAAATTAGGAAACCAGCATCAATCACAATAGAATCATTTCCATTTCAGAGAAGTCTTTTGTTTTTCTTTTTATTTCCTTGAAAATAAATCTATCTTTTAATGTAATCTTGACTTTTATCTTCTTTTTGTTTTGAAAAATAATGGATTCCTTCTTTTATTGTATGAATTCTATTATTTTTTGACATAGCGTTTCATTAAAAAAAAAAAAAAAATTTTGCACTCATACTAATCCATTTAAATGTTTTTGAAATTCCATGAATATATTAACTGGCATAATGTTATGTATTGTATTTATTTATTTCTAAATTATTACCCATAAACCAACAAATAATTAAACGAATTTGAACCATTTTTCTCTTATAATTCATTAAATCACTTAATAATGGGAGGAAAACCAAACGATAACTAGAATTAAGGGTTGGAAAAGGTTAAATTTATTCATTCTAACCCCTATCCCCCTTTTCAGAAAATAAATTATGGTCCCTCCTGGAATTCTTGCCATTTTTAAGCGAAAAAACGGAAATCCATAAAAAAAAATAAATAAATAAAAGTTAAGTACAGTAAGTAAAGAAAAAAATTGTGTTCATTTGTGCATCTATATCTCAACTTATGACTTAAAAAATTGTAAATAAAGATGTTGTAAATAAGACACCTTGAAACTGTTGTTGCTGTTGTTATCTATGGCTTTATTGTAACTCAATCCAAACAAATTTGACCACTTACCGAAGAAACAAAAAGAACATATAAACAAATCAAAATACAAAGGAAAAAAACAAGGCATTCGTAACAAAAACGCCCAAAAAGGTCTTAACAACAGTTAAAAACCAATTAAATGTTCTAAGGATAAAAATTTAAAAAGCTAATAGCACTATAATAGAAGTCCGCGTGATCAGGACATGTTTTCTCTGGCCCTGCAGCAAAGAGTATGCATATCACCATTCTGTTGTAAGTTAGAATACAGTCCCGAGCAAACAAGTAGATGGGCCTTATTCATTTACTCTGTCCTACATAATATCAGAGTTCACAATCCCTATTTTGGCAGATTTTGGGCCAGGTGTGTCCATTTTTAATCTAACCAACAGCAACAGTCTCATTGCGAGTTTTTCCACTTAATTTTTTTTTTCCAGTCATCCCCAACTGTCTCCCAGACTTTTCCTTCAGACTATCCCAACTTAATAGATACCTTAAAACTAGAAATTAGAAAATTTAATGAATGGCTGTTGAGAATCTTAAATTAATAAAATTTGTACATAATATGGCAATAGGAGTTGTGCGTGTTTTATATTTTGGATATCAACATTTGGACGTTTGACTCCTTCTCGTCATGTCATGACGTGCCTATATTCTTGCTCATGTAAGTTAGACTCGGTGGACTTGACCGCTAATCGGTTATAACTTGCATATTAGTGTATAGCCGGAAAAGAATATCACACAGCAGATGAAAGTTTTCCTAAATTTTCTTATTTGCTCTTCCTTTTCGTCTTTTTATCGCCTCCTAATTTTTACTAAATGCCCTCGAGATTACTTTCATCTGCTAGATCATTCCACGTTCTCATAGGGGGATTTGTAACACACTTTGGAAACCAATGTTTTAAATCTCTCTCTCTCTCTCTCTCTATATATATATATATATATATATATATATATATATATATATATATATATATGTATGTACATAAGATTTAAGTATCGCTTCCTAACTTAATTTAGTGCAATTGACTGAGCATCTTTTTTTCAGAGCATCTACAAAAGAATTTCATAAAGTAGTATTAACGAATTGATAATAAGAAAACTTTTTGGTGTTTATCTTCAATGTAAACATATAAATATAATTTGAAATTTCACCAGAAAGCATTCTAGTCATTTTTTTTTTTCATTTTGAAACACTGATTCGCAACGAATTAAAATTTTCACCAACTTTTCCGTCAATTTGAGAATATCTTATGACGCTAGGACACTATAAGTGAATTTCTGAATTTTTCAAAATTTTTGAATTAAGCTAAAATAATGCAATCTAACAATAAGTTAACAACGAATTTGTTGCGAGACATTATTGTGGTATTAGTATATATTTTATTCAATTTTCCAAAAACAACCAAGCGAGGAAAATGTTTTTCAACAAATATACTATGCTGACATAAATGTAATGTGTTGAATGCAAACACGCCTTGTTCGTGTCCTATAAACCATAAACTAAACCAATAATACCAAACAATTATATTCTATCAAATGGGTTTGCTTATAATGGCTTTATAATTAACTTAACTTTTCTTATAATGGCTTACAGTTGCCTTATCTGGTAAAGACCAAAGCTACTTTAGTGAAAGAAGTTTGAAATAGAGCAATTTTTAGCAAACACATAAATACGAAATGGGTACTATTGACATTGCGTTTTAATATCCAACCGATTTTTTTTGTTAAAAAAGGTATGAATATCCGACGACAACTATTCGTGTATGCTATAAGATAACCGATGGTCATGAGTGGAGACATTGTTTTCCACCAGAACTTTTTAGAAGTAAATGTCTAGCATTTGCAGGTTGTATGTGAGAAATCTCGGAAAACTCTCACCACACTGGTCATGTATGCAACCTAAAAAATTATTATATAATTTTAAAACTTCATTATGTCGTTCTTGGAGATAATTAAATCACTTAAATCGCTTTCATTGTGGGAAAAATAATGTAAATAATTCTCTCAAGATTGAAATTGTAACCACATTTTCTGTAGAATTTAAGCAATAAAATTTATCAAATTATTAAATGATAAACGTGAGTGCATAATCTTTACATTTAATCCGAGAATCATTTATACATTGATTAAACCAACAGAACAATGAACACGCATGAGACTACTAAAATTTGCATATCCTTCTAAAACTTCATTATGTCGTTCTTGAAGACAATTAAATCATTTAAATCGTTTTTACTGTGGAAAAAATTTAAACATAAAACACTTCTACAATGAAAAATATCATGATTGAGTGATTTTCTAACAAATAAAATCGATTTTTGCATATTGTCGTGCATATAACATTGTACTTGATTGAAAAATCTTTACAAAAAAATCACATACAACTTTTGATTGTAATAAGAATATACTACGTATTATAAATAAGAATTTAAATAATTGTCAACTATTCTAAAATGTACAATTCATATCTAGAACTATGCTATCTTCCATTAAATAAATAAATCAAGAAATTTCACGGTCATGTATGCGTCTAATAAAATAAGTATATTCTTCTAAAACTTCATTATGTCGCTTACCACAAAGGTGTTTATATTCCACTGTATTAATTTCAAAAAAGAAATAAAAATAACTTTTTAGCACATTGGACTGAAGCTGAATGGAAAGATTCAATATGTATTCGGAAACCCAAATTGCTGGAGGCAAGTGATGCTATTTGAAAGCATGCAGGTTTGACAGGCGACGCGCAGATACAACAGCATCAAAGAATTTAACCCATCCATTGCATCATTCTGAATCCTATTCACCCCTCTTCTCAGCACCCTCCAGTGATATCAGAAGGGTTCCTCAAACACTCGCACCTTCCCTTTGAAAACCTATTTTCCAGCCTGTTTCCTGTATGGAACAGATTAGATGGGGAAAAGAGTGCACGAAAGAAAAAAAAATGGGAAAAGTGGGGATTTTTTTTATTTTTTTTATTTGGTGAATCTAGAAACGGGGAGGGGAAACCGGAGAACAACAATAAACTGGAAACTGCATGTCGCGACGACTTAGTAAAATTTGAAATTATGGATTTGACAGGGATAAATGGATTTTGCGTTGAAGTGTTTCGAGGTCTTGATCTCGGAATTTCGAGGCTTTTGTGTATTGAAACTATACAGAATGGTACATCAGTAAATGCCTGTTTTGAAATAAGTGCAGCCTGATACAACTTGGAAGCGAAAATTTTTGTTTGGCATGCCAAACAAGGTCTGCAAACATAGGTATTCCATACGATGTTTTAAACTATTAGTATTTGTACAAACAAAAAACAAACTATTTGTTTGTTTATCTTTTCCAAATAGCCAAATGAAATAATTTTTGTTAAATACCAAAACTCTTTGCAAAATAGCCAAATGTCATTGCTAAATATCAAAAATCTTTGCCAAATGTCAAAAGCTTTGCAAAAATGTATCACTTCAATAGAGCCAAAACATGCCATAATAGCATTGTCTGAATGACTAGACAATCACATTTCCAAAACATCTTGAGGAGAAGCTAAGAGCTAAGTTCTTTGGACAGATTTTTTTGCAAACGTTAAATCTGGTGAACCTCACGAGAAAAGAGATAATTAAATTTGGTAATTTTTCATTCATGTGTAAATTTCTTCTAAGCCTAATTAGTATATGTACATTTCATCTCATGTACTTTCGGTTGGTTCGTCGCTCTAACGTCATTTTTTCCCACCTTGGGCTAATTAGACCGAGACCTATAATTTAATGTGGATTCCGAACCACCCACAAACATCCATGCCACTGCCAGGATTTGAACTTGAAGCCTGTAGTACCAAAGGCCAGAGCTCTAACCAATGGGCCATCAGGATGTCCATGTACTTCTGTGTTAAGCAGTGTTTAACTTGCTTTTTACAATTGTATTAGCGTATAGTATTCCAGTAACAATAAGATTTTTTTCAATGGGAATGGATTAATCCTTTTCTGCTTCATTTGTTATGGGAAAATTTTTACGGATTAAGGGCATATAAATAAGGATCTAGAGCAGATTAAGACACTGTACTGTATATGTATATACTAATCATAATATATATATAATAATATATACTAATAATAATCATGTATACTAATCATAATTTTTCAAAGAAGAGCAAATTTCATTCCAGCATATAAAAAGGAAATGTTTGTTAATATTATAATTTATGTTTGACTTAATATTTTTGTATGTATGCTCATAAACACGTCAACTTACTGTGTAATGTGTAACACCACATTGATTTGCAAAAGTGTCCATCAGTGTCAGTTGATAGAAATCTTTCTGAGAGAACTTTTGTTATTAACTGCTTTTTAATTGCAGGTTGTATTGGAAAAATTTGTATAACTCTAATTGTCAATATAGACACTTTATCACAAGCGGGAAAAAGCAATCTAATTCGTCAAAGCAGTCGCTATAGCACAACGAAACCCATCTTTATAAATTAGGTCATTCATACTAACACAGGTCACGAATGAAAATTACCACTGTACAATTACAAAAGACTCGACGCTTAACCACGGGATATTAATTTGTAAAGACGTTCAAATGCTTAACAAAATATTTTAAAAATATGTTGCAGCATGCAGGTTGGGAAACCCGATTGTGACTGGGTGCGGTTGGGTTGAGATACTTGAAGAACAGGTTGGTGAATTCACAGCTTTATTTGCACACGCACAAACACCCCACACATACAATATTTAACACATTTAAAGACGGAAAATTATAGATTCATGGGAGAATTCCGCTTCTAAGCCGAAAAACTAATTTTCAGGTACGCGCAGGGTTTGCGAAATATACTTCTTCGGGTGAGAGTCTTCAGGTCAACTAATGTGATGGGATGCAAAAATATATTTCCTCTCGGGATGAGTGACAACAAACTAAACGTTTCTCCGCTGGAGCTTAGGTAGTGCTGTACTATCTCTCGGGTGAGAGTCTCGAGGTAGACTGACAATTTCTCCAGAACGCCAAAGGGGGACACTTTTGTCAATGTGTAGGAGGAAGCCCGTTTACAATGCTAAGAAATAATAAGATATTATTAATTCTTCGATTGCGATGCTAGTTATATTGCAAAACAAAATTGAGAAGTAAATTTAATTGGTGGTTGTTCAATATTTCAACAAGCCAGCATAAATATAAAATTCCATCAAATAGACAATACCAGAAGCAATTCAAATTTCAAATTTATATAAAAAAACATCTATTATAATGTCGTGGATACAGAATCAGTAGAAAAAATTACTGGGAATTTATATGACATTGAAAACCGTTATAAAGAAGAAATATTTTGCAATAAATGTTGGTGAAACTTGGCAAAACGGAGAATATTTCATACTAAATCACGTTTACTAAGTAAATTTACTTAAATCGAACTAATAACATCGTATTAAAATGTACCTAAACTTCAAACAAAAAGTATTTCTAGTAGTTTAATCCGCAGTCAATTTTATTGTAATAGAAGAAATAAAAATAAATAAAAATAAACAATTTCTTTGTCTCAAATATATGAATAATCTGTTCCTAGCGAAGACTAGATCATATTTTATTTAAACCCATGACATAATATCGTAACTGCATTATTAATGTACTGTTCAGATTTTCAAAAATATGGCAGCTGAAAATAAGAAATGATAAAGTAGTATTAAATATTACTAAAAATGTAGTGAAAAATCAGACGTCATCCAAAAAGCTTTTTGTCAGACATGTTTAAATTTTTAAAGAGTTCTCCAGCTATGACCTCTAATAGTTAATATGTATTAATGCATATATTATCATTTCATGTATGCATAATACATAATCCTATCTTTTTATGTTTTAAATAAAAGTATATTCAATTTTAAATAATTCATCGGAGTTCTATAAACGTCTGAAGAAGTAAATAAGTGTTTTAGAGTATACTATATATGTATATTATTTAATATTTATTAAATATATTTTAATATTTTTCATTACATTTGGCAAGCATTTTTGAGTTAGTTTCTTTAATATCATATTTTCTGTTAAAAATTTGATATTTTCGATTAGTATCTATAAATATTGTTTTCTAAAATTTGTAAAATTTCGGGTAACATTGCAATTTAAAAAAAAACAACATTTTTTTGAAATATTTTCAAAATTAAGATAAATGTTATTTAAATAGGATAATGTTTAATAATATCAAAATTAATATAATGTTACATGTTATTTTTTTTTTTTAAAATTTAAAGCATTTTCTCCTAATGTGAAATATATCTATATCTAATATCTTGTCTCATATCAAGTACACTAGAATAATCATGGGTTGCCTGGTAGAAATTTCCTAAATATTTTCCCATGTGTTGTAAAAATGATAAAAATCTAATAAGCATACTTTTCTCTTAATATTTGGAATCTTTCTCACATACGAAACTAACACTGTCTTATATTAATAGATGTTGGCTGGTTGGTTGTTTTTCAAACATTCTATTGTTGTTTTTTAACTAAGTTGAAAGCAGCTCATTGGATTGAATTCGTCACGTTGAATTTTCTATATATTTTCCGTTTTAATGGCGAATAAAGCGAATTCGAAAACAATAATATTAGTAAGGTCTTCAATTATATTAATTACATTATCTTTTTAAATTATATTTAATTATTATCATGTGAATAAAATTTCTTGGTTAGGGGTCTGTAACATTATCAAAAAACGCGTAGTAGAAAATGAAATAACATGTCGCACAGAGGCAAAAAATTAACCAAATAGCAATATATATTAGCAATAGTATAAGTAGCACTGTAGCAATAGTACAACAACAACAATAATACTATAACATAATAGAATATACAACAGTACATAATAGTAGCACTGTGATAATATAACTGAATATGCAACAGTATAACAATAGCAATAATATAATAAAATAGCAATAGTATAACCGAATAGCAACAATTCAACAACAGCAACACTACAACATTATAACAGAATAAACAACAGTATAATACACTCATGTCCATAAATTAAGGATAATGAAGTTCAGGCAGAAGCAAAACAAATTTGACTTATTTGTAAAGTCTATTTATTAAACAAACGGTAAAGAGCAAAAAAAGATGCTATATGTTTGACATAATTAATAAAAATTGCGATTTTTACTCCCTGGAGCAAATTTCAAAAAAGAACCTATTTACAAAAAACAGTATAACATGGTTAGTATGATGGTTAATATGGAGTATGTCTCCCGGACGATGCAATACAGGCCTTACAACGCCTAGACATGCTGAGTATCAAATTATCAATCTGATCTTGGGAAATATTACACCACTCATCAAGCAATGCCCTCCGAAGTTCCGGTTGACAGGTGGGAGGGTTGACGGGCTGAAATTCTTCGGCCAAGCATATCCCACACACGCTCTATTGGGTTCAAGCCCGGTGAGTTTGCTGGCCAATCCATACGGGTGATAACCTCCAATTGAAGGCATTCGTCTACAATGTTTGCACGGTGAGGACGGGCATTGTCATCCATAAACAGAAATTCAGCACCCATGGCGCCCCGAAACAAACGTACATGTTGTTCCAGAATGACATCCCGATAGATGGGCCTGTCATCGTTACACTCTGAACATGCAGGTCAGTTCTGTAACCAAGAATAATTCCTCCCCAAACGAGCCATCCTGCACCACCGTAACGGTGTCGTTCAATGGTGTTCTCTTGGTGGTAACGGGTACCTGGCGCTCTCCATATGAAAGTACGGCGAGAATCAGACTGCAAACTAAACCTGGACTCGTCGGAAAACATCACACAAGATCACTGTTGCGGTGTCCACAGTGCATGCTCTCTACTCCAGGTTAATCGCAGGCGACAGTGAGTTGCGGTAAGTGGAATACATCTGGCAGGCCTGCGAGCATATATATAGAGAAGAGAGCTGACAAGACAGGTCTGATGCTGTGTTCCGTCTGTTTCTTTTGGCAGTAACTGCAAAATATCGGTCCTCATTCGGCGTTGTAACTCGGGGGCGACCTGTGCTGTAACATCTACTTACATTACCATCATCTTGGAATCGTTGCCAAAGCCTGAAGATGACACTCTGGGTGATTCCAAGTTCTTCGGATACTTCCAGCTGGGTACGTCCACATTCCAGTCGTCCGATAATTCTACCACGTAAAAAATCATCCAAATGCTTCCTTTGTGCCATAACTATGCGGTTATTGCAATGAAAGGCTTTTAAAGCGATTGTGAACAATTTTACTTCTTTGCCACCATTCCTCATATACCCCTCTCTTACACTCTCGTCATTGTGACGCACTATCCGCGCCATCTGGTGGTTTCCTGTAATTTGCATATTCTTCTTCAAGATGTGTGTGATAATTCTACAGGTGAAATTTTTATTTTAGAGTTCAATTTATGTGTGATTCTGAATTATCCTTAATTTATGGACATGAGTGTAGTATATAATATCAACAGTTTAGCAACAGCAATAATTTAATACTATAGCAACAATATAAAATAATTACAACTTTATATAGCTGAATGGCAGCAGTAAAACTATATATAATAGCAATAATATAATTAGCAACAGCAACACTATAGCAGTATAACAGTATATAATAGCAACAGTATGACAGTATATAATAGCAATAGTATGACAGTATATAATAGCAACAGTATAATAACAGCAATAATATAATGCTATAGCAACAGCATAATAACAATAATATAATACTATAGCAACAGTATATAATAGTATAATATAGTATAACTTAGATGTATTCTCGTGGCTATTATATTTAGTTGCGTTTCGTATTGTTATTCGAACATTTGCTTCTTCCTGAAGTTCTAGGATTATCAAACTTTGGTATATCCCCGTGGCTATTGAATTTGGTTGTTCCATTGGTTGTTTGTTGTAACACATGATGTTTTTGTTTTTGTGAACATTTTAATTGTTAAAATCCATGATTTAAGTTAATATTCTAGAATTTTGATGTTATCTCTACGAATACCAATGGATTCAAAATCTTTTTTCGTTACATTTAAAAGGCCAAATTCAGGTTTCTTGTTGAAGGAATGTTCGCAAAACGTTTGAACCAGGAACAAATAAAGGCAACATCCTCTGAAACCATCTCAAAGAACATAACCGTGTCATTTTTGGCGCCACCTTAAGTTCAAGGTTAATGATAAAAAAGAAAAAGGTAACATTAAAAAAAAAAGAACCTTTTTTTTTACCATAAAAATGAATGTTCTTCCCTAATAATCTTAGAGCGGGGATAGAGGGAGGCGGTAGAAAAAAGAAGCTTCGAATACAGAAAAGTATAATTATGGTGATTTAGAACGTCAGCAAAAAAAAAAAAAAAAAAAAAAAAGAATCCTCTCTAAATGAAGAATATTCCTTCTAAAAGAACTCTTCTATAAAATCATTCGTTCTCCATTACGAAAAGATACATTATTACAGTATTTCATCATCGTACAAAAGCGAAAAGCACAGTAGTTATAATGTTCTTTTCAGTGATATTATAATTCAATCACCTTTTACTTCTTTAGCTTTATTATTTTCGAAGTCGGTCATTATAAGTTCTTTCGTGATTTGAGAGGACTTGGATTCCTTTTGGTATTTGCTTTAATAAAAGAGGAAAGCTTTGAACTAGGAATGTAACTCTGAAGTAAGATTCTTTTTAGAACAAATTAAAAAGAAAAGAATCTTTTTGAATGAATACTATCTAACAATTCAAGATGATGTAACTATTACTAATTTTTTGTCTCTATAAGCCTTATCATATTCTGAATGATCTATGAGTAGTAAAAGTTTTAGTTAAAATAGTTTGATTTAATGTGTTTTTTTTAGTATCTATTTTAAAGTCGCCTTTAAAATTCATTAAATTTAAATTTCTTTATCGAGATTAAAATTTCTACATTTTTTTTTTCATTAAAATTATCTTTGTTGCAAAAATATTTTAAGTTATACTTATTGCAATAATTTTAAGTTATATTTATTGCAATATTTTTTTAAGTTATATTTATTGCAATATTAAAAGAACTTTACTTTAAAACTGATTGCAACAATGACTTGTAACAGAATCTTTACTTTAAATTTGATTGCAAAAATGAATTTTTTTCAAAGTACAAGCTGAACAGCAGTAGAAACTATATACCATTAAAATATTTTTGATTTAATGTGTTTAAGTATTGATTTCAACGTCTTCATCACCAATACCTATAAAATTTATTAAGTTTAAATTTCTTTATCGAGATTATAATTTTTAAATTTTTCTTCATAATTGCCTTTATTGTAAAAAAATAATTTAAGTTTGATTTATTGCGATATTTTTTAAGTTATATTTATTGCAATATTAAATGTAGTTTACTTTAAATCTGATTGCAACAATTACTTGCAACAAACTCAACAATTACTTGCAACAAAATCTTTACTTTAAATCTCATTGCATCAATGAATTTTTCAAAGTGCAAGCTGGACATCAGCAGAAACTATATACCATTAAAATAGTTTTGATTTTATTTAAGTATTGATTTTAACATCCCTTTTAAAATCATCTGCATAATTGTTCGGCTTGTTGCCTGAAATTTGCATGTTTATACCGTCGAATGTTCATGGTGTTGCATTTTCAGCATTTATAAAAGATTTCATCGGAAATAGAAACATCCGTTTTGCATAATACATTCAAAAACACAACATAATTAATTTCAAAATTATAAATAAAAGGACTCATTATTGCCACGTTTACTCATAGTTGTTGTCTGCTAACATAACATTTTCTACTTCGTATTTTCTTCTTATAACTTGTGTTGCCAGATTCTTAGAATAAATATTGAAATTAATTTAAATAATTTATTTTATTTCTCAATAAAATTTTTCCAATTATTTTATAACGAATTATCTCTCATATCTTAAACTGCAAAGCTAAAATTGAAAAAAAAAAAATTTGGAAAACAGAATGCTTTTAATAATCTGTTTGAAAAATAATTCAATCTTTTTGCAATTAATTAAAAAGAAAATATTCAGCGAGCGCTCTAACATAAAGAAATTAAGGAGAAAAACAATAAGTGAGACCAATTAAATAAATCTTCGTATTTCCTTTTGCTTGAATAAATATTATTTAACGTTAATTGGTCAGATAAAAAAAAAAAATCATACATAAAAATGAAAGATATAATTTAACTCTTTTTGATGGATATCAAAAGGCTGTGTTCAAGTTATTTTTTTTTTTTTTTTAATTTTAAAATATTTATTTATTTGATTGATTATTTCACTCAAATAATTATTGTTGTAAGATTATTTTAATTTACTGTATATCCCATTATAAAGTAAAAGCTCCCAGGAAAATATAATGAATTTAATGTTAATTATGACACAGAAATGCTAATGGGCATAATGCACGAATTTTAATTGAATTCTTTCCTTTAAATGTTAGGTAGATTTATTATTAGCTAAGGTTTATAAAAGTGAATATCTCTAATGTTCAATATATAACACATATATTTAATGGGTTTATTATATAACATTTAATGGTTTATTATATAAAACATATTTAATGGGTTTGTTTTTAAAATCATTCGCAATTCATGCATTAGTTGTTATTATTACATTTTATAAGGTGGAAGTACATCAGTAATTTTAAAATTTTTGAAAGATTTTAATGGGAATTTGAATTAATTAAGGATTTTTGTAAAATTCATTACAATATTTTGTTTCGAAAAATATAAATTCCTTTTATTTTCTATTACACAAATGGTAAGACATGAAAATCTCATAACTTGAAATTAATAGTGAATTGAATTTTTATTATTATATAATTGAAAACATTTTAAGTTTATTTTTAAATTTCCTTCACAATCTTGCTTAAGGTTACTCTTAATTGAAATTGAAATTAAAATTAAATAAATTAAAAAATTAGAAAATTTGTGGCTTTGCATTTTATTTAAAAAGTAACATTTTTTAACTTTGACGTCTTATAAAAAAGAATAAATAATGCTATATTGCATGCATTTAATAAAATATTGTTTTTCATAAACTCGTTGATGTTCATTTATTATAATTTCATTTAAACACATTCATTTCCCATAAAAAAAATTTAATGCCTAATTAATTATTTTTAAATTTAAATTAATCATCTTAATTAATAACTATTAATTAATTTAAATTATTATTAATTAGTTAATACCTAATTAATTTAATGCCTATTCTTTGCCTATTTTTTGTTTAAATAGACGTCGTTAAAAACAAGAAATATATTCCATTCCAGTTTTATTTAAATTGTAAAATAAAAATTGTTTTTTTTATATTTATTATTATTATTATATCGTATTTCGATACAAACAAATGCTATAGAAAAGATGTGTGAAATTTCAGATCATATGTTGTACAAGGAATTTACATTTGTTGTTGACCTTCACCAAAAAGTATGAAAAATTTCTCATTAAAAATAATATCCACAAATAAATTTCACAATATAAATTTCAACAGATTACATGTTGTAGACGGAAATTAAATTTGCAAAAAATTCTTGACCTTTAATTAAAAGTGCGAAAAATTTCCCATTAAAAAATATTTGTAAAGTATCCACAATGTAAATTTAAATAGATCCTATGTTGTACAAGGAATTTACATTTGTAAAACATCCTTGATCTTTAACAAAAATATGACAAATTTCCCATTAAAAATATTTCTTAAATATCCATTGTTAATTTCAACAGATCACAATGTAATATATGAAAGATCGCATGTTTTACAAGGTATATAAATTTGTAAGACATTCTTGAACTTTAACAAAAGTATTAAAAATTTCCTATTAGAAATATTTGTAAAGTATCCACAATGTATATTTCAACAGATTGTACAATGAATTTAATTTTTGTAAAACATTCTTGACCTGTAACAAAAAAGTATGAAATTTTTCCCATTAAAAAATATTTGTAAAGTATCTACAATGTACATTTCAACAGATTGTACAAGTAATTTAAATTTGTAAAAAAAAATCTTGACCTTTTTAACAAAAAATATGAAATTAAAATTATTTTCCCATTAAAAATATTTGTAAAGATGATAGTTTGGCAGTATATTTGTAAATTTCAACAGATATCATGCTGTACAAGGAATTTAAATTTGTAAAACATTTTTTACCTTCTATAAAAAGTATTAAAATTTGAGCTTTTACAAAAATTAAGGTTCGATTTACTGATTTTAATAGTTTGCTAGTTTTGATTCATATTTTTATTTCGTTTTTCTTCTGATTATGAAGTGCGATTGTCAAGTTATTAGGATAAATATTGAAAAATTCTTCCGAGTCCTTTATCATTTATTATCTCAAATACTAAGCTACAAGACAAAAATTAAGAAAAATCAATTTAGTAACTAAACGTTTCTTTATAAATGCTAATTAGTAACTAAACCTCCTTCAAAAATAGTTTATTCCTTTTGCAAATAATTAAACAGCAAACTTTCTCTACCATCTAATAGAAAATATAGAAGAAGAAAAAACCCTAATAAATGACAAATTAACCAGTTAAATAAATCTTGATATGGCTTTTTCTCTTGAACAAATACTATTTAATGTTAATTGCCCTTAGCAGGATGAAAAAACGTATGAAGCCGTTCATGAAATATGGCATTCTTCATTCTTCTGGAAATGCTTTTTATTTGCTAATGTTTTATTCTACCGCTCCAAAACGTCCATGGAAAGGTTTAGTAATTTAATTGGGTATTTACTTAAATAGTTATTGTCGCAACATTATCATAATTTACTGTTTGTTTCATCCTAAAACAGGGCTCTGGGGAAATCATAATGAATGCATTATAATTACCACTGAGAAGGATCTAATGGGGCATATTACATGGATTTTTATTCAATTCTTTCCCCTGACTGTTTCGCGAATTTATTATTGGTTTTCTGAAGTGAGTGTTTGTTTCGACTGTAGAAATAATGTAACACTTGTGCGTAATGAGTTTATTATGCAAACTGGTTTCAGAATTGCACTTTAAATGTCGGGTGCTTTAATAATAGTTATCTTGTTTGATTAAATGAAGTTTCAGTTTTTAAATTATATGGTGTCTTTTAGAAAAAATAAAAATTCTTCAATCTTTTACTTTCCTTCTCACTGAGAAATTATTTCATTTTTATTTATTATTTATTATTATTTCATTTTTATTTTTTAAAACATATTTATGTAACAAAAAGGATGAAAAATTTCCCATTAAAAAATATTTGTAAACTATCCATACCATAATCTGAAAAATTAAAAATCTATTTGTAAATTTTTCTAGTTTGCTAGTTTTGATTGATATTATCCATACATATTTTGATATTTTTTTTCTTTTGGTTATAA
The DNA here is from genome assembly GCA_021605095.1 of Caerostris extrusa. Lineage (NCBI taxonomy): Eukaryota > Metazoa > Arthropoda > Arachnida > Araneae > Araneidae > Caerostris > Caerostris extrusa. Next base: position 30,012 of record BPLR01003191.1, on the reverse strand, counting down.
AACTGCATTTTTAAGTTATTAGGATAAATATTGAAATGAATTGCCTTAATAAAATATCATATTTTCCCAAGAAAATTTCTTCCGAATCATTTTCATTAATTATCTTCCAAATACTAAGCTGCAATACAAAAACTAAGAAAAACCAATTTAATAGCGAAATGTTTCTTAATTAGTAAATAAAATAGTTTATTCTTTCTCCTTCAAAATAGTTTATTCTTTCGCAAGTACTAAGCAGCTTTTTCTCGTACGTCTAATAGAAAATAAGAAAAAAAACCTAATAAATGACAAATTAAACAGTTAAATAAATCTTGAGCAAATATTATTTAATGTTAATTGCCCTTAGCGGATAGAAAAAAAGTACAAAGCTGGCATATGGCATTCTTCATTCTTTCGAAATGCTTTTTGCTAATGTTTTATTCTGCCGCTTCAAAACATCCCTGGAAAGGTTTAGTAATTTAATTGGGTATTTACTTAAATAGTTATTGTCGCAACATTATCATAATTTACTGTTTGATCCTAAAAACAGCAGCTTTTTCATTGGAAATCATAATGAATGCATTATACTTACCACTGAGAATGATCAAATGGAGCATGTTACATGGATTTTTATTCAATTCTTTCCCTGACTGTTTCGCGAATTTATTATTGGCAGAGGTTTTCTGGAGTGAGTGTTTGTTTCGACTGCAGATAATGTAACACTTGTGCGTAATGGGTTTTTCATGCAAACTGGTTACGGAATTGCACTTTAAAAAGTCAGATGCTTCAATAATTATCTTGTTTGATTAAATGAAGTTTAATTTAAAGTTTTCAAGTTATATGAAAATGAAAAAGAATGATTCAATCTTTTACTTTCGTTCTCGCTTAGAAATTATTTTATATTTATTTAATATTTATTCTTATTTGGCTTTTATTTTAAAATATTCTTTGTAATATTCTTTATATTTGTTTATTCTTTAAAATAATTTTTGTATGAAAATTTTCCCATTTATTAAAAAATATTTGTAAAGTGTGCTCAATTTAAATTTCAACATATCATATGTTGTACAAAAGGAATATAAGTTTGTAAAACATTCTTGATCTTTTACAAAAGTAGACAAATTTCCATTAACAATATTTGTAAAATACCCACAATGTAAATTTCAACAGATCACATGTTGTACGAGGAATTTTAACTTAAAAACATTCTTGACCTTTTACAAAAATTAGAAAAATTTCCCATATATTCCATAATATTTGTAAACCATCCGAAATGTAAATGTGAACAAATCACATGTCATACAAGGAATTTAAATTTGTAGAACAAGTATTGACCTTTTACAAAAGTATGACATTTTCCATTAAAAAATATTTTTAAAGTATCCACAATATAAATTTCAACAGATCACATATTGTAGTAGGAAATTAAATTTTAAAACATTTTTGACCTTTCAGAAAAAATATGAAAAATCTCCCGTATAAAAATATTTGTAAAGTATCCATAATGTAAATTTCAACAGATCACATGCTGTACAAGGAATTTAAATTTGTAAAGGTCGTTGACCTTCATTAAAAAGTATGAAATATTTCCCATTAAAAATATTTATATATTTGGTAGTTTGGTAGTAAAGTTGGTAGTTTGGTTTGGTTGGTAGTTTGTTAGTATATTTATAAATTTCAATACATCTCATGCTGTACAAGGAATTTAAATTTGTTAAACATTCTGAGCTTTTACGAAAAAGTCTGAAATATTTGACCTTTTACAAAACGTATGAAAAATTCTCCATTAAAAATAATTGTATAGTATTCCACTATGTAAATTATTTATGATTTGAAAAATTAAGGTTCGATTTACTAGTTTGCTAGTTTTGATTGATATATTATTTATTTCGTTTTTTATCCGATTATAAAAATGCGATTCACAAGTTATTAGGAGGAATATTGAAATTAATTGCTTTAATAAAATATCCGACATTCTAAAAATATTTTTCCGAATACTTTTTCGTTAATTATCTCTCAAATACTAAAATTCAAGACAAAAAATGACGAAAATCCAACTTAGCAACTAAATATTTCTTTATAAATGCTAATTTGTAACTAAATCTCCTTCAAAATAGTTTATACTTTTGCAAGTAGTTAAACAGCAAACTTTCTCTTACGTATAATAGAAAATATAGAAGAGGGAAAAAAACCCTAATAACTGACAAATTAGCCAGTTAAATAAATCATGATATTGCTTTTCTCTTCAACAAATATTATTTAATGTTAATTGCCCTTAGAAATATGAAAAAAAGTATAAAGCTGACATGAAATATGGAATTCTTCATTCTTTTGGAAATGCTTTTATTTGCAAATGTTTTATTCTGCCGCTTCAAAACATCCCCTGGAAAGGTTTAGTAATTTAATTGGGTATTTACTTATATAGTTATTGTCGCAACATTATCATAATTTACTGTTAGTTTCGTCCTAAAACAGCAGCTCTGGGAGATCATGATAAATGCATTATAATGGCCACTGAGAGTGATCTAATGGGGCAGATTACATGGATTTTTATTGAATTCTTTCCCCCTGACTGTTTCATGAATTTATTATTGGCAAAGGTTTACTGAAGTAAGTGTTTGTTTCGACTGTAAATAATGTAACACTTGTGCGTAATGAGTTTATTATGCAAACTGGTTTCGGAATTGCACTTTAAATGTCTGGTGCTTTAATAATAGTTATCTTGTTTGATTAAATGAAATTTAACTTAAAGTTTTCAAGTTATATAAAAATAAAAATAAATGATTCAATCTTTTACTTTCCTTCTCACTGAGAAATTATTTCATTTTTATTAAATATTTATTATTATTTATTTTTTATTTTAAAACATTCATGATCTTTAACAAAAAGTTGTGAACATTTTCCGATTAAAAAATATTTGTAAAGTGTCCACAATATAAATTTCAACAGATCACATGTTGTACAAGGAATTTAAATTTGTAAATCATTCTTAACTGTTATCAAAACGTAGGAAAAATTTCCCATTAAAAATATTTGTAAACAATCCACAATGTAAATTTAACAGATTACATGTTGTACACGGAATTTAAATTTTGTAAAACATTCTTCACCTTTAACAAAAGTATGAAAATTTTCCAGTTAAAAGTATTTGTTAAGTAATGTAAATTTGTAAGTAATGTATATCTGTAAAATAATGTAAATTTCAACAGTTCACATGTTATACGTAGAATTTAAATTTGTAAAATATTCTTGACCTTTACGTATGAAAAGTATGAAACATTTTTCATTAATAAATATTTTGTTAAATATCCACAATGTAAAATATTTTTAATTTGAAAAATTTAGAATCGATTTGTTAATTTACTCGTTTGTTACTTTTAATTGATATTATCCATATTTATTTTTATATTTTTTTCTGAATATAAAATGTTATACCCAAGTTATTAGGATAAAAATTGAAAATAATTGCCTTAATAAAATATCATATTTTCTAAAGAAAAAAATTCATTCAAATTCTTTTTCATTAATCATATCATATACTAAACTACAATACAAAAATGAAGAAAACCAATTTAGTGACTAAATGTTTCTTTATAAATGCTAATTAGTAACTAAATCACCATCAAAATAGTTTATTCTTTTGTAAGTAATTAAACATTAAACTTTCTTTCCCATCTAATAGAAAATATAGAAGAAGAAAACCCTAATAAATGACAAATTAACCAGTTAAATAAATCTTGATATTGCTTTTCTCTTGGACAAATATTATTTAATGTTAATTGCTATTAGCAGGATGAAAAAAAAGTATAAAGCTGGCATGAAATATGCAATTCTTCATTCTCCTGGAAATGCTTTTTATTTGCTAATGTTTTATTCTGCCGCTCCAAAATATCCACGGAAAGGTTTAGTAATTTAATTGGGTATTTACTTAAATAGTTATTGTCGCAACATTATCATAATTTACTGTTTGTTTCATCTTAAAACAGGAGCTCCGGGGAAATCATAATGAATGCATTACAATGACCACTGAGAATGATCTAATGGGGCAGATTACATGGATTTTTTATTGAATTCTTTCTCCTAACTGTTTCGCGAATTTATTATTGGCAAAGGTTTTCTGAAGTGAGTGTTTGTTTCGACTGTAGATAATGTACCATTTGTGCGTAATGAGTTTATTATGCAAACTGGTTTCGGAATTGAACTGTAAAAGTCGGATGCTTTAATAATAATTATCTTGTTTGATTTAATGAAGTTTAACTTAAATTTTTCGAGTTATATGGGGTTCCTTCAATTTCATTTTTTACTTTTCTTTATGCTAAAAAATTATTTCGTTTTTATTTAATATTTATTATTATTTCATTTTTATTTTAAAACATTCTTTTATCTTTAAAAAAGTATGAAAAATTTTCCATTAAAAATATTTGTAAAGTACCCACAATGTAATTTTCAAAAGATCACATGGTGTTCAAGGAATTTAAATTTGTAAAACATTCTTGAAATTCGGCAAAAACTGAAAAAATGTGTCTTTAAAAAATATTTTTAAACTATCCATAAGGTTAATTTCAACCGATAACATGGAAATTAAATTTGTAAAACATTCTTGACCTTTAACAAAAAAGTATGAAAGATTTCCCATTAAAAATATTTTTTAAAGAATCCGCAATGTAAATTTCAACAGATCACATGTTGTACATAATAATACGTATAGTTTGTCCCTCTACGGTCATTTTGTGCCCATTTTAGGGAAATTAGACCGGGACCTACAGTTTAACGATATCGAACCACCAACAGACATCCATGCAATCGCCAGGATTCGAAGCTGAAACCTGTGGTACCAACGGTTACATATTCTACAAGCGATTTAAGTTAGTAAAACATCTTTATCTTTAACAAAAAGTATGAAAAATTTCTCATTATAAAATAGTTGTAAATTATCTATAAAGTAAAATATCTATAATTTGAAAAATTAAAGGTTCGATTCACTGATTTTACAAATTTTGATTGATATTATGCATTTCGTTTTTTCTCTGATTATAAAATGCGATTGCCGAGTTATTAGGATAAATATTGAAATTAATTGCCTTAATAAAATGCCATATTTTCCAAGAAAATTTTTCCGAATCCTTTTTCATTAATTATCTCAAATACTAAGCTGCAAGACAAAAATTAAAGAGAAACCCAATTTAGCAACTAAATGTTTCTTTAAAATGCTAATTAGTAACTTAATATCCTTCAAAATGGTTTATTCTTTTGCAGGTAGTTAAACAGCAAAAATTATCTTCTCTCTAATAGAAAATATAGAAGAAAAAAACCCTAATAAATGACAAATTAACCCGTTAAATAAATCTTGATATTGCTTTTCGCTTGAGCAAATATTATTTAATGTAAATTTCCTTTAGCAGGATGAAAAAACGTATAAAGCTGGCATGAAATATGACATTCTTCATTCTTTTGAAATGCTTTATTTGCTAATGGTTTATTGTGCAGGTCCAAAATATCCACGGAAAGGTTTAGTAATTTAATTGGGTATTTACTTAAATAATTATTGTCGCAACATTATCATAATTTACTGTTTGTTTCATCCTAAAACAGGAACTCTGGGGAAATCATAATCAATGCATTATAATGACCACTGAGAATGATCTGATGGGGCATATTACATGGATTTTTATTGAATTCTTTCCCCTGACTGTTTCGCGAATTTATTATTGGCAGAGGTTTTCTGGAGTGAGTGTTTGTTTCGACTGTAGTAGATAATGTAAAAACTTGTGCGTAATGAGTTTATTATGCAAACTGGTTTCGGAATTGCACTTTAAAAGTCGGATGCTTTAATAATAATTATCTTGTTTGATTAAATGAGGTTGAACCTAAAATTTTCGAGTTATATGGTGTCCTTTTGAAAGAAAAATTTATTCTATCTTTTTAATTTACTTTCTCGTCAAGAAATTATTTCATTTCATTTATTTTTGTATCTTACTTACTTGTGACATTTAATTGTTTCATATGATTAATTTCCAAATAAAAATTAATGATGAATTGATAATAACTTTTTAATATTTTTCGTTAAATGATTTTTAAAATAAAGCGTTTAGAGTTTTTTTTTTAGTTAGAAAGTTTCTACATACCGTATTTTCATAAAACGGCCTTTTTTCTCCCTAGCGCGCATGCTCAAAGGAAACATTATTACAGATACGCATGCGCAATTTCCTATGAGCATGCGTATTAGGCAGAAAAAAACACCGTGTTATAAAAATACGGCATGCAAAAACTCTCTATTATCCAAGTATTCTCTATTATTCAAATCTCCTGTATACGTTGTCATCATCATTAGCATAGGCGCAACAGCCCCATGGTGGGCCAAGGCCGTCTTCCTGCTGGTAGATTTAGTAACATGAGATGTTGTTTTCTTTTATGGGGTAGGGTTATCAGCTTTAAGCCCAACTGTCATGTTAGACTGGGACCTACGATTTTAAAGTGGATTCAGAACAACTACAAACATCCATGGCACTCCGGGACTCGAACACGAAACTTGTTTCAATAAGCGCCCGTCACTCGGCCATCAGGGCCCATTTATATTATTAATATATTTATTTTCTTTAAACGTGTAAACCTTATTCAAAACTGTGAAATGACATTCTCTTCTTTTCATTGACGCAACAGCCCCATTAGTGGGGCAAGGCCATGTGTTTACAGGCAGATTCCGAAACATGAGATGTTTCATTTTTACTGAATAAGGTTATCAGTCGTACACCCAACTCTCTACAATCATATATTAGACCTGTACCTATGGCTTGAAGTGGATTCCGAACCATTAGAAACATCCATGGCACCACCGGGACTCGAACAAGTAACCTGTGGCCCCGATCACCACAGCGATAGTATAGCCATAATTTTGTATATGTTATAGCCTGCTTTATTAAATTATTTTATAAATAAAAATATATTTAATTCCTTGAGTATCCTGACAAACTGAATTTAATAATTTTCGTATGCTCTGTGGGTAAATATTCTACGTAACTTTAGTGTAATTACAATTATATATATTTTATTAGCCTAATGCAAAGGAAATGTAATAGATATTAATTATAATGTTAGTTATATGCTTTTGACAGAAAATCCCTTCATTCCCATTCAATTCATTAAAATGAAGAAGTTGAATCCCCATTCAATTCATTAAAATGGAAAAATTGAATCACCATTAAATTCGTTAGAGTGAAGACGTTGAATAACCATTTATGTCGTTAACATAAAGGAGTTGAATCATCATTGAATTTTATTTTTCTGCCTCATATAATAATCTCATGCCTCATGTAATAATCTTCTGCCTCATTTTTCTGCCTCATGTAACAGTTTCCTACTGCTCTGATTTCTGTATTGGTATTATCCTAATACATTCATATTTGTTTCGCATGAATATACCTCTTTAAACTCTTTATAACCCTCATATTTTCTCCTAAGCAGTAAAAAGAAACCAGAAACGTGAATCGATCAAGCCGTTAAGCCTCAAACCCTGTTACTATAATTAATGTCAATTACCATAACTTGAACGTTGTAATACAATCTTCGAGACAAAATTTAGTTCATAGTAATAAAACGTATTAAATGTTTTAAATTTTAATAACATGGCATTAAAATTGAGGGTAAGTGTGAAAATGAGTGACGCTAAATACATATACTTCTATAGATTTTAAATAATGCTAATTTAAAACGTGACAAGAAAATTAAACTTTTGATAATATTTTAATACTAATTTTTACTGATTTACAAAAATGTAACAAAATTATAAAAAAAAAAATGCGATTAGAGGATCAAAGATAAGTAAATTTTCATAAACATTACGCAGCATACATGAAATGCAATGCTGCATCAGAAAATAACGCAAATTAATGGAGCTGTTGTCATTCAATGTCATTTGACACATAAAAAAGGCTTTGAAAGCATCTGTACTTTCTACAAAACCTGTGTAGTGGTATTTCAAGATAGCCGTGCTTTAGATACATCATTTACGTGAAGAATTAAGATGGCATGCCACTAAGCAACCATAAACAGAGCCACAATCTCTATGTAGAAAGATTGCATTCGAATTGTCTTGAAAGATGGATTTATTGCCAATAAGTCAAATGCCGCCGTCATTTCGGGTATGGAATATTGCTGTCATGTCTGTATCATTGATGAGGTGATCACACACCAAACTCAGATGCAATATTTTTGGGTATTTTTCATTTTGACGATTTTCAAAACAGGAAACATTCCTATTGCTTTTTGTGTGAAGCATTTTAATTGATGTTTTTATCAAATTTCATTACAAATTTCCCAATTGCAATTGTTGTTAATTTTCCCTTATTTTTGAAAACCACTGTATTGAATATTAAGAAAATATATAATGATAATATACTGTATTTTTAGTTCCATATTTTGCCCCGTGTGTGTCAGGGTTAGAATAGCCCTTTGTAACTCATGCATGTCGACTAAAAATGGGTACTCAGTGCTCGGCTGTATAGACTGGTGAGGTAAAGTCAGACTTCTCAATTTGGGTGCCCCAAGTCTTTGTGCCGCAGCTCAAGGACAAAAAGAAGCTGCATTTTTTACCTTTTATCATGACTCGTTGGTTTCAGACACAAGGGTTCATGGACTTGGTCTAGACGTTGCTGTCCGCCAATTCGGATAAAAAACAACAAACAGCAACAGTTCCCTATTTTCGTACAAAATTGACTATAAATCTTTTCATGCGTTTCTGAATTGTTGTTTTCCAGTGCAAGACATTTGCCACTTAAATGGTAAATATACTGTAGGTAATTATTACACAAGGTGCACTATCAGGCTGCAATACTTCATCCACATTTTGCCATTTATTTTTGAAATGAACACCGCCAAAGAGGACATCTGGGAAATTCATACCCTCTTTTTCAATACCTTCAGTCCAACGAAACGGTTTCTCGACAGATTTACCATATTCCTCTGATGTTTAGACAAGAAAACTTTTTGTTTGACATTACTTGTCAATTTCGAACTAAGATCTCGTCCAAAGTGCAATTCCTATCCAATTAGAATGTTATATTATTATTAATGTACATCTGACCAAAATAAAGGGATTATGATACATGTGTTTTATATCATACAGAGAAAATTATTAAGGCCCATCTACTTATATATGCTCGGGACTGGACTCTAACTTACAACAGAATGGTGATTTGTGTAGTCTTTACTGGAAGGCCAGAGAAACCATATCCTGATCACATGGACTTTTATTATGGTGATTCTAGCTTTTTTAAATTTTCCTCCTTAGAACATTTAACTATTTTTAAGGCTTTTTGATCGTTTTTTGTTAAAAATGTGTGGCCTTTTCCCTTTGTAATTTTAATTTGTTATATGTTCATTTTGTTTCTGCTATAAGTGGCCAGATTTGTATGGAGTGAATTCCAATAAAGCCATAGGTAACAACAACATTATTATTACTCGTAATATCTTCATAATTTCTGTATGATTTAACTTCTTATTATACTTTAGATATCAATTACTTTTTGCCATCTTTATTTATTAATAATATTTTTGTCATTTAATGCAAAAATACTTCTTTACACCAAGAAAATAAGCTCTAGACGATCCTTTTTGCTACTTATAATGACAGATACGATTTTATGGATGTAGGTATCTAAATATTCCATTTCCCATCTATATCTGTAAATAAGAAAATCTGTTTACTAAGTCGGACTTACAAAATTGACTTAGATAAGAAAAAGCCTGCCAGATAGGAATCCATGTGTGTTTAATATCACTGTATTAATGCAACCAAATATAACCATACTCCATTTCCATTCAGAAACCCTATTCCCATTCATGGATTTGATAGGCTGTAATACTGTCAAAACTGACAAGCCCCGAGTTCCCCGGTACGTCTTCCTCGTAGCAGAAGTTTTCAATTTCCAATCCATCTTAAGATGCATCAGTCTTCAGGAAGAAGGGGAAAATTGGATTCTGATATGATGAAATTCCCATATGAAATGAATCCAAGGAGTCTTTTTTTCCTGATATCCTTTAAAAATATTCTTTTGAAAACAGGCAGAATGGGAAGGGAAAAAAAATTGGCAAAATTGTATGTGTTAGCGAAGTTTCTCTTTGCGTCTTTTCCCCTCAGACATTGTTGCTGTCACTTTGGAGTTGCATTTGATAGAGTCTTTTGAATAGAGTGAATTCGGAAACTGTTTCGACATCCGATATGACTGTGCGAGTTGTCTGTCTACGTATACTGCACGTCATCATCTAGGAGGTAATTTAAGTTGGCTTGACTTGGTTATTTAGTAAAGTTAATACTTCATTTATAGAAGTTTAATAGCAAATAATAATATGCGAAGTTTTAAAGTTATCTATTCAATAAATTAAAACACGAGAATATAATAGAACATTTTTAAATAATAACATTGAGGTTATTGAGATGCATAATTATTATTATTATTGTTATTATGAATTGTGTTCTTTTTGGTACCGAAAGTAAGCTAAATAAAATCATAAATTTCTTCAAGAATTAGAGCTGTATTGAATCAAACTTAATAACAAGTAATCAAATTTGCAAATCAAGTAACCAAACGATCAAATCGATCAAATCAAGTAATCAAACTTAAATAACGAGCATAAGTATCCACAATGTTGAATATCAGTAATTTTTGAAAATTTAGCTAGGTTCTTTGCCGATCGAATCACCAAAGTAGTCAAATTTGATTCTTGGCTGAAATTTGTTTTAAAAATGCCCTTATTCCAAACTTCTCTTTGGCTCAAATTTGAAACAAACTTAAAATAACAGAAGTATTCACAATGTTAAATGCCAATAATAATTGGTTCTTTGCCGATCAAATCCACAAAGTAGTCAAATTTGATTCTTGGTTGAGGTTTTTGTTTTAATGTCATTATTGTAAACTTCTTTTTATCCTAAAGTTTGAAACAAACTTAAAATAACAGAAGTATGCCCAATGTTAAATGTCAGTAATTTCTGAAAATTTAGCAAGATTCTTTGCCGATCAAATCACCAAAGTCGCCAAATTTGGTTCTTAGTTGAGGTTTATTCAAAAGAAAAAGAAAAAAAAAAATCGGCCTTATTTCTCTTGGCTCAAAGTTTGAAACAAATTTAAAATAACAAAAGTATCCACAATGTTAAATGTCAGTAATTTCTGAAAGTTTAGCCAGGTTCTTTGGCGATCAAATCAAAGTCGCCGAATTTGGTTCTTGGTTGAGGTTTTTTAAGAAAAGTTGCCCTTATTCCAAACTTTGTTTTGGCCCAAAGTTTGAAACAAACTTAAAATAACGGAAGGAGCTTCTAGAAAGGGGAAATCACTGGAACAGATTGACCAGAATAGTTCTCTGATTTAAATCCCATAGAAATGTGTAGGGTGATTTAGAGTTTTCGCATGATTATATCCACTGAGGACAACCAACTATTGAATCAGGTGCTCACTACCTTACCTCAAACACATGTTGGATAATTTGGTGTCCAGTATCAAGCGATGAGGTCAAGCAACTATTCTAATTAAAAGAGGTTCCGTCCTTTACTAAGGGACACTTGTAAAGTCATTTTCTCTCTTAGACAGTTAAGCATTTGCTTTTAAGCAATATATTTTGAATTTCCTGGATTCTTGTGGAATTACGGAAAAAAAAAAAACCAGTCAGACATTCATTAAGTTTTGTACATCAATATAAAAGTAAACTTAAATGAATATCACTGATTAAATTTTGTGTTAAATTCCCCCTAAAATTTTAAAATAAAAAAAGCATCCGTTTTTGATTATTTTAATTAGGATTCATTATTTTCAATTTTGCGTATTATTGAAAATTACGGTGAATTCTAGTAAGTTTTTTTTTTTTTAGTTCAATAAAATTATAATTTTTTAATTAATAAATCAGCCGAAAAAAATAAATTAATAATTAATAATAATAACAATTACTAATAATAATTAAATAATATCAATAATAATAAAATAGCATTAATAATAATAATAATAATAATAATAATAAATAATAATAATAATTAGCTGTAAAATGAAACCAAGCTTTCTGAAATTACATTAGTTAAATTTTTTTTTCTTTGTATTGATATTATGAATTATTTTGTAAACATTTAATTGAAGATAATTTTTAGTTTGTTTTTAGGAATATGTTTAAAATTAAAAATTCTTCTTATTCTTAAAATGAAAATTTTGTTTTTGCCACCGTCTTCTTTTGTGCTTGTTTTGAAAACTGTGTATTTGGAGCTACAATAAAAAACGATAAATGGAAAGCATTGAGATTTGAGATTGTACGAAAATAAAAATATCAGTTCTATTCAAAATTGCAAGTTTGGAATTTATGTTCAATATTTGTTGTACGGGATCACGTTTAGTTATTGATTCTGAAATATTATAATCAAAAACAGTATTTCTGTACAAAATGACAATATCAGTTATGTTCAAATTTGCAATATTTGAATTTATGATTGATATTTATTGTATAGGATGGCATTTAGTTATCTGATTCTGAAGTATTATAAGCAAAAACAACATTTCAGGTTGATGTCCAAGGTAAAACCCAAAGAATCATTATGTTTTATGGCATCTACTTTAAGCCGACTTCATGTGTTAATAGAGATTTTTTTCTATATCCACTGGGAAATAAATTTTTTTCTCATTTATGACAATTATTCGCTTTATCCGATCTTTTACAAAAAACACAACTCATTCGATATTTTTATGTTCCTTGACTCCTTTTTTTCCTGTTCCCATTCCTGTAATTTTTTGTTTGCCTATTCTTCAATTCCTTTTGCTAGTAAACCGTTCCGAAAGAATTCTAATTGAGTTTTTTTTTTCAGAAAGAATATTTCGTATTTATTCCAAAATAATTTTTCTGTTCTTATTAATATGTGATTAAGTGATTTATTCCATTGCTACAATCATGAATAATTTCTCCAGAAACACTTGCGTATGAAAAACAAAATTAATCATCCTTAAAAATTAGCGTTTAACAAGGCTTTTCATAAGATAAAATAATAAAAAATGAAAGAAAAATATAATAAAAATAGGCTTCTAATAAAATAATTAATTTCCTGTGATTTTGTTGTTGTTCGAAACTAAAATGGAAAAAAAAAAAATTCTGGGTGGGTTAGAACTGTCAAAAAGCTTGCTAGCGACATTAGCCATTGTGCCATGAATTCACTGCACCGAACTCTGCTTTGAGAGTATAAAAGCTTTTGAATATTTTAAGCTCGGAATTTCTTGGAAAATTTTTAAAACATGGGTCCTATTACTTTAGCCAGTTAACATTCTATGTCATGACCTACACATAATGTAAATTTCAATCAAATCTATAACTGCAATTTCAAGACTTATGATTGTTACTTAAATTTACCAAAGTAAAAGGTATATGTGGGGCCTGATGGCCAGTGACTATTGTTCTATTTAAGATATTCTCAGTGACATTTAACATAATAATGTTCAATATAAGATATTGCCAGTGACATTTAACATTATAATGCTCAATCTAAGACATTGCCAGTGACATTTAATATAATAATGTTCAATCTGAGATATTCCCAGCCCAGTGACATTTAACATAATAATGTTCAATCTGAGATATTGCCAGTGACATTTAACATAATATTCAAAAGTTATTCCCAGTGACATTTAACATTAATGTTCAATCTGAGATATTCCCAGTGACATTTAACATAATAATGTTCAATCTGAGATATTGCCAGTGACATTTAACATAATAATGTTCAAAATATCCCCAGTAACATTTAATAATGTTCAATTTAAGATAACACTGTTCAATCTAAGATAAGAGACATTTAACATAATGATGGTCAATCTAAGATATTCCCAGTGACATTTAACATAATAATGTTCAATCTGAGATATTCGCAGTGACATTTAACATAATAATGTTCAATCTAAGATATTGCCAGTGACATTTAACATAATAATGTTCAAAAAAAATATCCCCAGTAACATTTAATAATGTTCAATCTAAGATAACACTGTTCAATCTAAGATAAGAGACATTTAACATAATAATGTTCAATCTAAGATATTTCCGGTGACATTTAGCATAATAATGTTCAATCTGAGATATTCTCAGTGACATTTAACATAGCAATGTTCAATTTTTTCAAACGATTCTTTTAAATTATTAAGAATGTAAAGAATTTTTTTATCAACGAAACATTAAACATCTTAAAAAGTGAAAATAGAAGTGTAGTTTGGCCTTTAAATATAAAACTTCACAAAATTCATTATTTTCTATGTAATTGAGATTTCAAACATTAAATTAAATTAACACATAATAATTCTTCATGTTTTTCGAAATTTAAAATGCATATGGTACTGTATTTTTAACAGTGAGTCATGAATTTTATATACCTAGTATAAAATAATATGGCTATATTTGTGGAAAAATAAAAATAACTTGTGTACCTTCAATATGTGAAATCTTTTCATTTCTTATTTGTCATTATTTTCAAATTTTTTTGATTGAATAAATTAATATATTAAATTAATAGATATCGCAAAAATAATTATTTCTGCACTTTAAAAACCTAACGCTGAAAATGTGAAACAGCAGATTAAAATTCAATGAAAAGTGATAAAAAAAACTCAAAGAAAAAATTGTATTGATAGAGAAATTTCAGATTTGATTAAATTTAATTCTAACAAACTCTGACATCTGAATAATATTTATGATTAATTTTCAATACGTAAGCAATGAATGAGGCGAGTTCATAGATTTTTAAGCAAATAATTACCAATATATTTCAACATGAAATAATCCTTCATATAAAAAAATAATTTTCTTCATAATTTTATACGAACAAACATTTTTGAGTTGCCATTCTTGTTTTGGGAATAAATTCATTTTACATTGCGTTCTGAAAGTTATTAATCAAAATCTATTCCAATTTTGTTGTTTTATTTTATCGTTTGGTATTTCGAAAGGAGGATTTTAGAACTTTCCATTAAGAATATTGAAGTTCTCTAATAAAAAGTGAATTCCAACTCCTGGGTTGTAGCGAACTAGGTATTATTAAATTAGTTAGAAGGAAATACGCAAAAGTAGAGGAAGGGAAAAATAAAAACAACATATATAAATCTAAAACAACATCTCCCTTCATTTTGCGTTGCCAGAATAAATACATCGGAATGAAAAAACTTTGATACGACAAAACATGTTTATACTTATTGGTTGATAAAATTACTTATGCATCTTAAATTCTTTTCCTTCTTCTATCTACATGCATTTATGTACATTTCCTTTTTTTCCTCCAAAAACGAAAAATAGGCTTAAAAAAATAAAAAAAAAAAATAAAAACAAAATAAATAATAAAAATAAAAATAAAATATCTCCTGTCCTATTCGCTGGACTAGGAAACATTACGTAGGATTTTTACATTCAGTTATAAATTATTCAGTATTTGAGAAAAATGTGAGCGTGGTTTTTGGAGTTGGGGGAAGGAAAAAGGAAAGAGGGGGGCGATGGCAACGCAAAAATAAGGTTTAGGATTGGTGGAAAGAATAAAAAGGCAAGGGTGGTAGGGGCAGGGGCGATGTTGCATCGTTATTCAAAAACTTAAAGATAGACAGAGGGTATGAAAATATTTTTCATGGTTTTTCTGCTGTTTTTCCACTTTTCCTGCATTCGTTCTATTATGTAGTTTTAGGGAGGTAGGGTTGGGGGAGGGTTAGGGCAGTAAAAAATCTTTAGATTATAAGTCCCCTAACGTTGTGTATTGGTATTTTTCGTTGTTTATACGCATTTTATTTATTTATTTGTACTGCTCCCCCCTTCCTTTACCTACACCCTTTTTCTCTCCAACATGCATTATACAGCCTCAGAAAAGCGTTTTAAATTTTAATATTTGTATGTTTTTCAACGTTTTCGGAAAGATGGGGAGGGGGGGTGGAATGCAGAAGGGTTGGCGAGATTGCAGGGTCTAAAGAAAGGAGGGGTGGGGGGGGGGTAAGGGTGGAGCAAAGAAAGTATTAAAAATATGGCTCTTTTCCCAATCTCGTGCAGGATGTGTTTCAACACAAAATATGTATCTCTTTTCTACCATCTACCAACAAGCAGTACTATTACGCCACTGAATTCCAGACATGAAATATTAAAACACTAAAAAGTTCTGAAAGGGACACAAAAAAGGGGTTTTATAGATGGTCTTATACATATTTATGCCCCACGCAGTGTTTGCAGAGCCATTCCTGTTGATGGTTTTTGTAGTTGAGGCAAACGGTTGTTAAGACACCAAACGGTTAGGTTTGAGTCGGCGCTCCATTGCTGTTGAGAGGTTTGATTTTTAAGTATTTAGTGTCCTAGTGCAATTAATGCTCAATGTTCTTTTAATGTAATAAAATTTATCTGTATTGGTAGTTAATAAATTGTAACATTTTATTTGCTTAGAAAGCACTTGAAAATACGCTCTTTGTGATGAGGTCAAATAAAAGTAAAATTGTTCATTTCTTCAATACTTTTTAGTCACAATTGTAGTAATGCATAGCAATAATGGGATTAGATTTAAATGTGTTTTATGCGTATACGCATTTTTTTTTTTGGATACGTATTGTACTTATTGTACGTATATCATACTTATTGTACGTATATATTGTAATGTTCAATCTAAGATATTCCCAGTGACATTTAACATATGTTCAATCTAAGATATTCCCAGTGACATTTAACATATGTTCAATCTAAGATATTCCCAGTGACATTTAGCATATGTTTAATCTAAGATATTCCCAGTGACATTTAACATGTTCAATCTAAGATATTCCCAGTGACATTTAGCATATGTTTAATCTAAGATATTCCCAGTGACATTTAACATATGTTCAATCTAAGATATTCCCAGTGACATTTAACATGTGTTCAATCTAAGATATTTCCACTGACATTATTATTACTACACTTAGATTGAACAATATTATGTTAAATGTTACTGGGAATATTTAGATTGAACATATTTGCCATTTGTTGAAGATCTATTTTTTTATTAATATATTTTATACTTAGAAAGCCAGATAACAGTTTTTTCTTTCCAAATATGGTCTAAGAATGCTAAAAAGTTTGACGTCTCTTATGACATCTTAAAAGATTGTTGAGTTCCACTATTTTAAATAATTACCTGTAAAATATTATACTACTGTATTAATAAATTAATGTATTATGTGGAATAAAATGTTTTCAATGGTGATATACGATGAATTGAATAGTGTTTCATTAATGAGGGATTTTGAACTAGCACAGATTTAAATTATATTTTTTAATTTAGAAAAAATTTTAATGGAAGGAATAAATTATACAAAAAAGTAATCAAAGGAAATGAAACTTCAATAAGTAAATATGGCTTTTACATTAAACTAAAATGAAAATGAATGTTCTTGTCAGGTGCATTTTAATTACGAAAACATCAACAATAGTCAGTCACCACAGTAGTATTAGATTCTCCAACAAATATTTAAATAGAATCACAGTTTTTTTTTTTTTTTTAATAATTATGCCTTATTCTACAGCATTTACTCTCGGTGCTCTAATTTTTATTTATTTCATTAAAACGCATAAAAATAGTGTGTTATTCAAAATTTTAGTAGATTCAATTCTTTTCCATCGTTACGGGTTTTTCTTTCTGAAGCGCATGAAAAAATGGTCAGGTATTATAAATCTCAATTTCATTTTGAACTTCACATTTTTTGTGATTACATGCATTTACCAGCATATTTGCATGTAAATAAAAATAAATAGTGACACATATGCTGACCAACTAAAAAAAAAAAATTTTTTAAAGAAAATAAACTTTCTGCCAGACAGATGTTGCAATTAATACATAGTGCTTTTAAATAAGTATGAAATAGTTAATCACCTAATATTCTTTTTAACACACATTAATTTTTAATATCAGTCATTATTTTATTAAAACCAAAATTAAAATAAACGTATATAATGTATATGTATGCTTATATACGTTCATATATACGTATATATATATATATATATATATATATATATATATATATATATATATACACTCAAGAGTCAAAACATTATGACCCCCCTACATTTTGCGATGAACTCGTTGGACGACGTGGAGGGCAC
Source organism: Caerostris extrusa (assembly GCA_021605095.1). Lineage (NCBI taxonomy): Eukaryota > Metazoa > Arthropoda > Arachnida > Araneae > Araneidae > Caerostris > Caerostris extrusa. The sequence continues at coordinate 11,928 of BPLR01003191.1, read as the reverse complement.
GTCAGGTGGAAGTGGTATTTAACTGCTACTGGAGAGTCTGAAGAATCATGGCCTTTTCACTTACTTCTGTGATGGGAGAAGACTGGTGATCTAAGCGACTTTGATAGAGGGCAGATTGTAATGGCCTCGAAGGCTCGAACAAAGTATTCTCCGAAACCGCACGACTCGTGGGTTGTTCGCGATCTACAGTTGTTAGTACTATACAAAGTGGATGAATGACGGTGAAAAACCAGCAGTAAACGAGATGGTGTTGGACGTCCACAAGCTATCAAAGAAAGAGGTCGTCGGAGACTGTCTCGCATGGTGAAGCAAAACCGGAGCAGGGGCTCGAGAGCTGATAGCCCAATACAATGCAGGGCCAAGTAGAATAGTATCGGAGCACACTGTTCAGAGGACAATGTTGGATATGGGGCTACGTCCCACTCGTGTGCCTTTGCTGACCAAGCGTCATCACCAACTGCGCCTGCGCTGGGTCAGGAACATCGTGACTGGTCCATGGATCAGTGGGAGAGAGTTGCCTGGTCAGATGAATCACGGTTTGTCATTCATCATCACGCCGATGGCCGTGTCAGGATACGCCGTCTTCCAGGCGAACAGTTGCTCTCTCAATGTACAGTAGGTCATACACAGGCCGGTGGTGGCGGTATTATGCTTTGGGGGACGTTCTCTTGGGCCCTGGGACCCGCTGGTTGCAGGTAGAGCAGTGGGCAATGAATTCTACAGGGTATTTGAACATCATTGTGGGATCAGTTGCACCCTTACATGGCCTCTGTTTTTCCAGCTGGAAATGGAATGTCTGCCCAAACAGGACAACGCCCCCGGTCACAAGCTGTAATTGTGTTGGCGTGGTTCCAGGAATATGATGCTGAATTCCAGTTAATGTCCTGGCCGCCTAACTCACCGGATCTTAATCCGATAGAACACATTTGGGATGTCCTGGGACGGCAGCTCAGAGTTCAAAGACCACCACCCGCAATATCTCGGATTTGCGTGACCGTTGCTTAAACATCTGGTACAATCTGTCTCCGGCCATCTACCAAGGACTTGTGGCATCCATGCCAAGGCGGGTTGAAGCTGTGTTGCGCGCCAAAGGTGGGCCAACTCGTTATTGACAGGTGGTCATAATGTTTTGCTTGAGTGTATATATATATATATATATATATATATATATATATATATATACGTATACAATATATATATACACACGTATTGCATCATATTGTATTCGTTTTATATATATTCGTATATGTATATTAGCAGAACCGGCATACGCTGTCCTGCCAAAAGAAAAAATGCATTATAGAAAACCGCATATCACGAATATATTCTCCATCTTCAATATATGTGTATACCACTTTTCATGGATATCGTTTGAAAGGTATATAAGATGCTGCAGTACCATCTAATGGCAAGTAATAATAAGTGGGATAGCGCAAACCTATTTTCCATAACAAAATGCATATCATTACCCATTTTCATAGCGATTGATTAAACGGTATAGAAGTTGATATACTGCAACACCATCTGGTGGCGACTTACAACAAAAAAGGATAGCATAAAAACATTTTGCATGTTTTGTCAAATACACGTACAGAAGAATTATATATATAAAGATATATATATATGTTATATATATATATATCTATATATATATATATATATATATATATCGTATTTTATGTTTTTATGTAAAATTGAATCAAAGAGACTCAGTACTTTAAATTACCCCAAAGTACATATTACGGCATTGCATTGCATATTAATGCATCAATTTTTCACAGATTAATTTATAGAAATATTGATCAATTAACAAAAACAGAAAAATAGATACGTACCAGTTTTTACAGACGTAGACAATCAATGCCAGTTGCAAAGCACCATCGCTCAGAATAGAAATGCAGACTGTTGAGAAAGACATGAAAAGACCAAAAGAAATTCCTCAGACAGAACAGTTCTAGAGCTCACATTAACGACAACCGCTATAAAGTTAATCCTATAAGCAATTTCCCATGAATCCTTTGTTAAATTAATGTTGAAATACTCGACTTTCGTTAGCACGATCTTGCAAAAATTTAAGCAAATTTTAACATTATTAAGTGGTATCTAATTAATGCAATCTCCAGCAAAGCAGCCTCAGCGATTTTACTACAAGTAACAAACAACAAATTTCAAATATTAAAGCATAAAATATTGATGCTTTCTAAAAGTAAAACACGGATTCTGCAAAAGCCATACATGTACTTCTTTGTAGTAAGAATAGGGATCCTCTGTGGAAACCAAAAATCTTATAAAAATTCTATACAGAAAAATTCCAAAGTTTTACTATAAGTAATGAAAATGTAATGCAAGTGGTATATATAAATTCTGAAATTTGAATAAACAAAAAGAAAATCATAGAATTTTCTCTTTAACTGAAACGCATGCAAACATAAAACTATATTTGAAAGTTATATTACTTACTTTTGCCATAAATTTCCACGCCACATTGTGTTAGATATAATTTCCATGAGTATATGGACAGATAAGGACTTATTCTTTTAACTCTTATATATATATAGTATATATATATATATATATATATAAAGTTGTGTTCATAGTATATATAAATATATCTATAGATTGACAATTATTCTGTGGTTAACCTTTTGACAAAGTTTGATGTCTTTGAAAGAACTTTCTATAATTAATTAAGTAAAGTGTGAATTGGAAAGTATCAAGTCGGCATAATTTCGCTAGGTCATGCCAATTCCATTTTGGGAGTTCCGAACACCATTAGAAGAAGTACAATTGTTAACAATTCACAGTCACGCCCTAAAATTAGCAAATATTAATTTTTATGCTTGCTAGGTTGCATAACAACTTTATCACCAGGAAAAAATGGCACTTTATTTCGCAAAGGAATACACCACCCCATTAATTCACAATTGCAATTACCTACAATCCACTACCAATAAATTTACAATGTTAACAATTAATAATATCCGGGCAAAACAATAATTATTAATATTTCATCCGTGCAACTTTAACTGAAGCATTTTTCGCTTGAATAGTTAGTTTATACCAACACTCCTTTTTTCTTCCGCAAAAAGTATTTGGACTTTTAATGATGAACTGGTTTACAAAATCTGGCGATGGCCTCTTCTCAATAAAAGAAAAAGGAACACCAAAATCATATCTTATCGCTCCATTTCTTCCGGTTCGCGATTCTTCCATATTGAAATAAGCAGTTTGATAACCGTGGTTTCATTAATCGTGTTTTGGTGTATCTGGATGTCTGCCAGGAGCCAAAAGCAGTGCGGCTCGGCCCTAGAAAGGGTCAGGCATTCCACCCTGTAGCAAGCTTGCTAGATCTCAAAATGAAAACCATCGTTCCTCCCCCTTCCCCCTCCCCCATCACGATGCAGAGGTCTCACCCTTGAATATAGCGTGGTGATTTGGAAACCCTGAGAATCGCCTGCCGTGGAATGAGGTGAATTTGAGGAGGCTGTTCTTTGATCTACAGCAAATTTTGCGTTACTGGAAATTATTCCTACGAGTTTCTATGTTATCTAATATAAAACAATATTAATATTAGCAACAGAACAATCAATAAAACAACATAAACCGATAAATGGTGTTGAATGATGAATATTATAACAATATTAAACTGATGAAATTTTGGTATTAAATGATTATCGCAACATTAGCCGATGATCGTATTAAATGATGAATAATATCAACATTAATCTGATGAATGGTACATTTAATAGATTAGACGCGCAACATTAAACTGATGAATTGTATTAAGAATGGCCATTACTTCCACAATATTAAACTGAGGATGAGACAAAGCAAACAATGAATAATATCACAAACATTAATCTGGGATGAATTGTATTAAATGGTCAATATCGCAACATTAAACTGATGAATGGTATTAAGAATGGACATTATCACAATATTAAACTTGAGGTGTGGTATTAAATAATTAATGGTCATCACTTTAAACTGATGAATGGCCAAATGATAATACTAAACCTAAACACTAAACCTGATATTGAATGGCAGCAAAACATTAACATATCACAATTATTAAACTCATTAATGATATTAAATGATGAATATTATTACAATTTTAATCTTAACAATGGTATTAAAGCAGAATATTATCGCACAAAATATTAAACTGATGAATGGTGGTAATATAAAAGGAACCACTAATGAAAAACTTCCGGAAATAAAAACAATACCCATGATAGAACGTGGAGTTGCTTTTACCTGAAACTTTTATATGTCTACGAAAGATCTTTTAAAACAGAACTGGTGTGGAAATGAAAAAGCCATGCCCATACCATTGCAAATTTTAAAAATCTCAAAGAATTTTTGTTACTGTTTGGTGCAAATATACATCCGCATAAATACACTTTGACTAAATTGCTCATAATATAGCTTAATAAATGGCAATCTGATATCAACTCCCTTGTTTGCATTCCCATTCATATATATATATATATATATGTATATATATATAATAAGCTAATATGCTACATTTTCTAAGAAGTTTTACTATCTCTGTTCTGGTTTGGCTTTTGACAAAATCTTGATTTACTAAATATTCATAATTACACATCCATTGATACCATGAAATGTAAATTTTATTGGTGATTTAATTATTTTCTGTTTGCCAGAGATTTATTAATTTGAATTTTAATGTCGTGTTTTTTCTTTTCCATAACGGGTCAAAAATTTATTATTGAAGCTAAGTTTGAAATTTTAACTGTCTTGTTCACATAATTTTTTACATTTGGAATTGATTTGCAAGAATATAGTGCATCCCTTCTTGCTTGTTGAAGATTTTCTATAGAACAGCTTTAAATGAGAAATTTAAAAATACCTTGGATTCCTTGAATGAAATAATCATCTCTCATTTCCTAAAAAAGTCAACATCGTTAAATGAAAGATTTTCAATAGTTTCACAAAGTTTTGTAAACAGCAAAATTAAAGTTTTATCATTAATTTGGATAGAGAACAGAATTATTTGCTACAGGTGCAAACGACGTTGATGATAAATTCCTTACTATTCAGTTAGTGATGCTAGATAAAAACTGATGCGTCTGGGAAGTGAATTTTGATAACCTGTTAAAAATTTACGAAATTTGAAATTCCAACCAAAAATAATTCTCTTGTTAAAAAGTCAAGTCAATAAACAGAATACTTTTCTCGTCAAATGCTGTTTAATATTATGATTCTGCAAATGATATTTGTGGCCTATTTTAAATTCAAATTCCTGGATTTTTCTCAATAAACAGCCACTTCCCAAAATCTTTTAATAGCTTGCATAGGAAAATAGTAGTAAAAAATAAAAATAATTCGCAAATCAGAATTTACAAAGATTACTAATCGGCGCGGCTGCGCCATAGGAAGGCGCTGTGCCGTGGTCACTGGAAAAGTGAAAACAGGTGATAGCTTTTGTTGGATGAGGAGGTGGTCGGAAGTGGTGGTCGTCTCATTTTTTAAGTATAAACGTATACTTGAAACATTTGTTAAATATTTCTATTTAAATTGTTTCTTATTTCTTAACCGTACAGTCGAAATTTCTAATCTTAAAAACGGTCAAAATATGCTGTTTTATATATATAACACAATTTTGTGTTCTGGTTTTAAGAGAAAAAAGATCCTAAGAAAGAAAAATAAAAAAACAAAAATAAGAATCTACTACTCAATAAAATAATAAACAAATTATTAAAAACTCATAATTATGAAATATTTCATAAAACAAGGATATTATTAGATACTTTTCTTTCTTTCTAAAGTGCAGCTTTGGCAGACACTTAGACACCTGTCTTGGATGCCTTAAGGCAAGCGCTACACAGACTGTACTCTCACTCTCGCACATTACAGGGGCGCGTGTAACTAGAAGATGAGCCACGGACGCGGAGCAACAATGCGCAACGCTCTACGATCCTATTGGACCAGGACCTGCCGTTTTAAAGTGATTCGAACCACTACAAAGCTATCCATGGCGCCAGCCGGGACTCAAGCCCGAGGCTGCGGTACTGAGCGCCAGAAAGACTAGCCACTCCTGGCCATTCAGGCCCCATTATTAATAAGTTTCACAATGAATATATTATATCATAATTCATCTTTTTCGAATTATATGATTTTTCCTCAATTATAATTTTTCCATTGACTGTCGTAAATATGAATGTTGACATTTTGTTAAACGAGAGATAAAATATAACAAAAAATACGATTACAGAATAACTAATGAAATTATATTAAAAGAGACACATTATTTTAAGTTTAAAAAAAATTGTTGTTATAATAATCATTTATTTAACCACTGATGTTTTGTTCCATTGTATAATTTCATTTTCTTATAATATTTTACATTCAAATCTAGATACTTCAGGAATTCTAAATTATGTACTTTTAAAAAAAATTCATACTGTTTAAGTGGAGAAAAAAATTTCGTCAATGACCCAACGGCCTCATGGTGGTCATTTGCCTTAGCAGGTTTCCTCTCGAGACAGGGAGATGTTTCTTTTTTTCCAATTCACTTCTATTAGCTCACACTCTCCTATATATAGATCTTGTTTCAAATTTTCAATCGTTCATAAAAAAAACTTTTTAATTCATCCAAAGCGGTTCAAATGTACTTTTTTTAACTTATAGTGGATGATACTTGATGTTATTGTACAATTTTCAAATATTAATTCAGTAATTAAATTTATTTAATTAATTGTAGTTTAATTAAGTTGCATATATCTACCAATAGATGGAGCCAGATAAACTTAAAAATGAATGAAAATTATTTATAAAGAACTTTCTAAATATAATGAAAAAAAAAATAGGAATTGACTTTAAATTTTTTTTTTTTTTTATATTACTTTGTTACAAGGGGGTAAGGATTGTTAATCGTTCATCGCTCCAATCATATTAGATTGGGACATATGGTTTAAAGTGGATCCCGAACCACTTCAAACAAATCAAAAAGTCATCGTTGGGACTTGAACTCGAGTAAAACATTGAGCGCCGTGAGAGCGCACCTCACCTTCTGCCAGTCCCCCGGTGAAGTGGGTGCTGAGGATATATGTGGTGGTGTTTGATGTAATCACGTTTCCTCCAACCCATTGGTTGAAGTGCACCTCCCAGTATTTCAACATAAATGGTCACTGGTTCACAGACTCTCACCCAGGGAGGAAAGTATATTTAGCGCATCCCGCGCGTGTCTGAATATAGGAAAGCTGCTTAACAAAAGAAGTGTGAATCCTCCTCACGAATCTTTTAAATTATCTGTTCTAAATGTTAAATATTGTAAGGTAAAAGTGGTGTTTCAGTGTGTGTAAATAAAGCTATGTGTTCTCCAACCCTGTGCTCCTCAAATATTGCAAACCCATTCACACCTAATTACAATCCAGTTACAATAACTCAAGACCAAATATATATATATATATATTATTTGTGATATTTTAAGCAACTCCAAATGTGCTGTTACTAGTACATTGCAGTTTATATTATTTTCGAGGATGTTCTTGTAAAATATAAGTATTATGTAACTGTATCAGTAAAAATATATAAAATAGAAATTTTATTGCTTAAATGTACTGTATATAAAATGACTTGCTAAGTATGGACGCAAAGAACTCAAAATGTTTAAAAAGCCTCACCTTCAATGTAAACTGGCTTCATAAAAATGCTCCTAATGTGCCTGGAAAACATTCTGGTCCAAATACCACCACAACGGCGCTTTCATTTACGATGGTGCAGCAGATTTCCTTGACATCTGCGTTAAACCGTTTTGCAGAGATTACGAGACACTTTATTGTCAAGATGGTCTTCAGATGTCAGCCATCCTGGGAAAATATACTGGATGGGGATTAGGAAAATGGGGCTTGGCGCCAAGTGCTTTCTTATTTTACTTCCTGGTTTCCTCAGAAGGTAAAGCACTTCTTAACCCAGACGCGAATCTTGACTATAAGTAGAATGGCTGCTTTTAAAATAATAATGATGGTAACCTTTACTTTCAAACGACGGAAAAATGGGTGTAGGGTATGTAATGTTTAAATAATCACGCTTTTTAATCAATTTTCCTTTTGGGTATATATCGGCTCTTAAAAGTGATCGATGCTCAGTAAAAAAATATGAAACCTTTTATTTAAAGTGTTAAGATTCTTTCTAAGTCTTCATATGGAAAAAATTTTTTTTAATGATCACTTTAAAAAAAGTCTATAACAGAAAAATAGCTGTTAAAAATAATATTTTACTTCTTTTAACAATTAAATTCGTCATCAAACTTGAATTTCCATATTTATGTTATCAAACAGATTCTTACTTTTCTGGGTACGAAATCGTTGATTCAAATGGTTTTTCTTGGCAAACGCGGAAAGTTCAATAATGCTGACGCTTCTGTTAAAGTGTGGTATATTGCTTCTCAAAACTAAGAGCCACGATGGCAAAAATGTAAGTTCAGGCATCTTGCCTCGTTAGTTAAAAACTACCGGTGGAGTTTCTAGGTTTCCTCCCATACACAAGCAAATGTTAAACGTTTCCTTAAACCCTACCCAGAAGACACGCCCTCCTCGCCAACTTCGCAGAGTCAAGTCAAACTTCTACCCATGGTAAAAGCTTCATCACAACAGAAGCTGCCAATTTCCAGAGTAGATTATGGGGTGTCCGTCCCGCGCTGCCGGACACTGGAGGATTACTCCCAACAACAGAAATACTTGAACTTAAAAACCTATTGATGCAAGCATGTAGAAAAAAATTATTTTCTATATGTTAAATGAAAATGTTATCTTCAACAAAAACTACTCACTTTGAATAGTACTTAAATAGAAATCTTAATATTGTGCATTAGATAGAATATGATCAATTTTGAAGTTTATAGCCTCGATTCCTTAATATACTGGGTGAGTACACATCAGCCCTGTTTATAAAAAATTTGTTTGTTCTAAAACTATTATTAATAGGCATTTGTTTGTTTGTTTTGAATTTTAAGATCACGTACTCTTCAGAAGATTTTCGACGCGCAGTTAAGCTTAGCATATTTGCTATCCCCGCCTTCAGTTCTTCAACGTCAGCAAATTTGATGGCAAAGACTTTGTCCTTGATGCAGCCCCCACAGAAAAAAACGAGGAGGAATAATATCAGGAGGTCATGGTGTTGGTCTTCATCCTTTCGAATCTATCGGTCCAGTAATTTCTCATCTAGGAATTCACAAACTAAGTGAAACTCCAGCTCATGAGATGCTAAATCTTGCTTGATAATTAATCAATGTTCGGAAATTCTTGTTACTGGAGAAACATTGAACAGTTCCAATTATGCTCCCAAATACCTCCCAGCCAATGATCCTCTTTCCGTGAAGAAAAACCGCCCACAGCAGAAACATGGATTCTTTGGATCCCAGACATGAGCATTAGCTGTGTTTATTTACCTTTCAGCAGACATGAGAGATCTATAAGCAAAACAAATACTATTTAAGAAATCATTTTCGACACCAATCTCTGTTCAGATCTACTGCGCACACACGCATAGTCACACGACATACACGTGTCACAAAAAACTGTTAAAAGTGAAACTGTCCGGTGATATCAAATAAAAGCTGCGCGATTAATGTCGACAAAGTTAGAGGAAATATATTATTAAGCAAAATTGCATTTTTAATTTTTTATAATCGGGGTATGATTTTGTGCCTCGACTTGCAGATTAAGAAATAAAAGGCTTTAGGTGATCAGGCGTGTTAATGAATAAGTCTTCTTTATGTGAGCGTTTAGTTCCAAAAATTGATTCTTCCCTTGTTTTCCCTTTTTCAGCCAACCGCATAACGATAATTTTCTATCGTAAATTGTCTCTCGCTTGGAGTGGTGACAATTACTATAGTAACCTTTATATGATAAGTGATACTGCTTTTATTATCCTGCTGTTACAAAAATATGCTTAGCCCTATTTTCCTTTGTAAAACCATATTGTTATTGAAGCGTTAATGACTTTGCAAGAATGCATTTACCATCTTTATCACGAAACAATACGTATATCCATTAAAAAGCTAATTCCTTTTGTAGAAGTTGCTGGAAAAAAGTTCGACCGTTTTGTTTTTTGTTTTCTCGCGTGAGCGTAGTGTAGTTCGTTTCTTATTTTAACACTGACAAATCACTCTCTCGTCGCATTTTCGACCTTTTTAAATCAATTTTCAAAGTGTTTACTTTGATGCTCACTTCCTCACAACTAATATATATATATATACATATCCATTTGCTAGCCTCTTACCATTTGCAAAAAGTAAATCTATTTCAAAGTCAATAGACCCACAGACTTTAAACGAATTTACCTATCAGCATCAATATACGTAGTAACATCATTGATCTGAAGTTGCTGTCCGTGCTGGAAAAAATTACATCAAGCTCTCACAGAGAACTGCTGACCGTTAAAAAAAGCACTTGAGGCTCACCTACCCAGTAGCGCTAATTTGAGTTACCTACCAGGAAGTTACCTGAGAGGCCTGGGCCCTTACCCTAGAAGCACTTCTGGAGGAAGTTCTACCCCTGATCATACAACAATGAATAGAATGGCCATTCACCTCGACTCCACCCAAATAAAAGTTTCCTCAAGATGATCTTTGAAATCATTATATATCTTTTAGCAAATCCAACTTGCACAAGAATTTTGTATCCTACAGTCGATTCCGGATCATGTGGATCATGTTTCAGGAAATTGCTAGTTCTTTGACGAAGAATGCCAGAAACCTGATCAGACTATATTCCTAAATTTCCTAGAAGACGGTAAATGCCTTGACGAAATCATGTTCTGGTCAATTCCTTCTAAGCTCATAAAACTAAAATACCAAATTAGCAGAACTAAATGCTTGACATAAAAGCAGCTACTTACCTCACAAGATTAAGTATTTAGCACTACAAAAAATATGAACATTTCTGCCTGTTGTCATAAAAATACAAAAATATGTGGCAACTACATGTTCAGCTTACCCTCATCACGTCTTTGATTGTCCAGCTGTTTGCAGCCTCCATGCACAGTCTAGGACCATCCTCGGAAGAGTACTTATGAAGCTTCAAGCTTGGAAAATGTTTTTAAACCCAAAAATGAGATCCAGAATACCTGATTAATAATAGTGCCTCTCAGGATTATTCATTATTGTTCTTTAATTTCTTATTTTCTATTACATTATATTTGCATATTATTAATATGTGATTTCCCATGGTTTACAAAGCAAGCGTTTCATAAATCCTCCACACTTTTATTAATTTTTTCTTAATTCTTTTTTTAAGAAATTTTAAATCCTACTATCTAATAGAAGTATTATAATAGCTAAATATAGGGAATAAATATCTCATTTTATATCGGAATAAAAATCAAAAGATGTAATCTTGGGGGCAAGTCATCAATCTTTCTTTTACAATCATCAAGCTTTATCTACCAATGATATTACTGTTACTTGGTAAAATTACTTGTTCTTTACTGAAGTGACATTCATATATTTCTTTTAAACGATCAATAGTTTGCAATGCAGGTCATTAGCATCCACTGCTTCGAGTTTACATCGTTCAAATTCCAAAGATCAAAGAGTTCTAAGCCGTTGAGAAAAGAATTCGAGATCAAGGTCATGTTCCAGTGTTTGTAAACAATGCACGATCCCCGTTTTAAAATCTTCTTAGATGCTTGCAGTTCAAAACCCCTGCTGGATTTGGATTGTTCAGCTGAATACAAATGCTCCTTGTTTGGTGTAAATTCCGGGATTTTTATTATTTGGACGAATGTTAAAGAACAAATTCTTGTTTATGATATTAAAAGTTGTATATATTAGTATTATTATGCTTCAATATCCATTGTAAATTCCGTATTCAGTATGGTAATTGATCCATAACTTTATTTAGAGTAATTTCATATGTTTTTTCTGGTTGAATGTAATTTCAGATACAATCAATGTCTTAA